>UZAN01044920.1:0-16726 GCA_900618425.1 Echinostoma caproni
TGGTGGTGGTGGTGGTGGTGGTGGTGGTGGTGGTGGTGGTGGTGGTGGTGGTGGTGGTGGTGGTGGTGGTGGTGGTTTTCACAAAACATTTGATGAACTCAACTAAACCGTTTGAACTGTTGTTGTTATTGTTATTATGCGCATTTTGTAAACACCTTTGTAGTCATTGTGAATTAAGTCATCCATTGTGAAAACGATTTGGATATTCACTCTCATACGAACTGAGTTCAACGTCCATTCTTACTGACAACGTATAACTGTTCGCAGAGGCAGCTGGTTTTTTAGACGGAACGTAGAGCTCGTCTCTCGAGAGTTTTGAAAACTTGCACTTTTGATATTGCGTGCAGATGCAAATTAGTCATCAGTTTGGAATGGGTTCATGGTCGATTTATTCCATTGAATTAGTGGCCAACTTCATAAGGTACAAATACTACATACCTACCTCGATTTATATGCAGCAAATTGGATTACACGTCGACCAAAGAACGCAATCAAAATGCGTGCCCCTCTAAGCTCAACCGTGATTCAATGAATGAAGCGAACCCAGTGTTTTCCTGTCAGAGCATAACGTCTTTGTTCGAACGTGACGCAAGTAGTCGCGATCATTACCTACAAGAAAAGCGCCTGAATCTACGCTTCTTAATTGTCCACACTTGCGATAATACACTGCGCACTTCACTTCCACTCCCTCAGGTACACGAAATCGAGCTGTCTTTCGTTCGTTACACAAGATCCAAAACCCTTACAAATTATACACAACTCATGATATGCTATGTTTAAACAATTCCAAAACTGGGCATAACCGAAAACCACATTATTCAATGTAGCTCGCCAACCACGAACAGTAGCTTTTAAACAGTAAATTGCCAAATCCTATTGATGACGACTAACTTATTGATAGATAGCTTCACTTTTTTCCCACAACATCGCTTCCCCCACGTTTTTTCGAAGGAGAAACGCGAAGGTGTCATTTCTGTTTATCACTTCGTTCGAATCAGGAAGTTACAATTTTACCAACATTCTTATAATGATTCCCGAAATCAACTAAAACCCCGGTGCATCTGTTTAAGAGCCATTTTGCGCAAACCCGCACACTCGGACAGACGTGCAACCCTCGATAGTCTAAACAAGCTAATTTTTTATAGCTGTGCATTTCATTCCGATGGTTTGTCAAAAGTCAACCATGGACAGATTAATGTTTTCCAGGAATTCCATCTCAAGCCAATAAATGGAAAGTTGCTGTAAAACAAAGTGCCTGAGAGTGTATAATGCTCTGCTTCGGTCAATTCCTGTTCGAACGTCACAAGTTCCGTTAACTCATTGTTCATAGATATGACAGCGGATCACAGTTACCGGTATTTCACAATTTCTCTGTTACTACTTATAATTTCAAATCCAAATAGGATGACTGCTACAGGGTCACGCTACTTCCATTTTTACAACTCGTACTCCTTCCCCCCTTACACATAGAGAGAGAGAGTGAAAAATTTATCCGTTCATTAACAGTTCCGTTTATGAACAATTGGACAAGTGTGTCGTCCTGTTTTGGACTCGTCAGTAGTGCGTATATGTTGTGTCCCTGTCAGGACTCGAATCGCGAAACTTCGGGTCGAGATTTCAAACTCTCACCCCGAGCTACACGGTCGACGGTCATCACGTTGTATGAATGACTGAATCAATTTTAGAGTATCTTGACCATCAAGTGCGCCTGATGCCTCTGAACAATCGAACGGGCTAATCCAAGCTTGATACCCTAAAAATAAAGAAGCATTTAGTGTTTCCAGTGGTAGTATGACTGTTAGCGGTGGGATAGAAGATGAGTCAACGAGAACGCATAAAACAGACAGCATTTGTAATAATACGTGTCGAACAATAATTTTCGCGGATCTTCGTGCGCAGTAGGTTGCTTCGTTGAACCAAACTTCACTGTCATATTTCCACATGGTCGTTTATTTTCACGACCTGTCGCACTTATTTATTGTGACATGATTCTTAAGCATCTTTCTGGCCTTGTCAAAATGTTTCTCGGTTCTGTGCATAACTTCAGTTAAATTGGTTAGAGATGTCTGACCACACTAAACTTTCTTTTCAATCACTTTAATTAAATTGTACTTGAAAGTGGCATATGAAGATTTGGAATTCTCTGTCCCAAAGCTCGTCTCTTTTTGTCACCACTGACTGGACGTCAATAGATCTTGAAACTAATCAGTCAATTCTGCAGTAGGAAACTGACCCACGAAAACCTTCAATTCTGTTCTTTCTAGTAAAAAACCAGGCTTAAATCCTCGCATGTCCCATTCAGCCATGATCACTAGATTATCTCCTAATTAAAACCCGAGCTTTATTGACAAAAGCCAAGTCAAGTTAAGCTTTATACACCCAGTAGGGTGGATTTTCAGCAATTTCAATAAGTTACAGTAAAGAAAACGTTAAACATTGAAAACATTAAACATCTAAATGAAAACAAATAAATGTGATATAAAGCTAATACGACAGGTTATTTTTTTAAGTCAGTTCATTCATGTTCCCTGGCAGTGTTCTACTGACCAAAGGTTATCTAATAAAATTTGTTACTTCATCTATTCATTCAATAGAATGAACAAAACGTTTTAAAACTTACTAGCTGGCAGTGCTTTCCTTTTCTCCCACAGCTTAAGCCGTTAGGCTGCGAGATGTCCAGTTTATGCACTTCACGTATTTAATGATCTTTGGCAACTCTTATACTATAACGTATAATGGTGTACTGAATTGAAGATATCATCTGGGTCAATTCCAAAGAAATGAAATTTGAAGAAGTCATTCAGACGGATTTATCTCTTTCTTTCGGGAAACGTTCTAATCTTCTCAAATATCAGCCAGTATACTGGCCCAACAAATGCTTCTGTATTGTTTGAATGTGCTTCACAAAGTTTATGAGGTAGCTATAGTGAATTATTTCATCTAGAGAAATTATATCATTTTTAAACAAAAAGCTTACTTTCACAGTACTTATCAGCAAAAGGTGCAGGCAACAGACACTGGCCCGTATCCATGGATCCAGTTTTTTTATAGAATAGTGGGAAGCATTTATAATCACGGCACAGATTATTGTGATGATTGACAGAGAGCACCAGACCAACGCATTGCCCTAATTTGAGCTCTTCTTCAATGTAGGAACCGAATACGATACCCTTGAGCTACGCGACACACTACCGTTATGTTTATCCTGAAAGCGCGAATAACTATGCTTGCCTAGATGGAAAGATACACAACGATCGTAAGTCTTTGCAACAACTGAGTGTAATGAACTATAGCAGTGAAGTCCGTAGGCATGAGGACCTTAAAATCAATCATTAAAATCGGCATCAAACTATATCAGCTCAAACTCAAGTGAATCCGTCGCAACTCCACTTGAATCCACCAACCGCATTCTCTGGAGTCCCGTAGGATGGTTGATAAATTGGTCGTCCCACGTTACCTACTATAAAAGGTCTCTCAAACCCCTCCCAGTCAAAATGAGCTGATTCCTGCGTAAACAAGCAAAAGTACGTTCAGAATGAGTAGCCGATTAGAGATGAAGATTTCGGTGTAGTTGGGTCTACCCGCTCATCCTCCCTCTCGTCCGGTAACGTTATGCCCTTGGCCGTTCGTCCAAGGAGTCTTATAAGAGAACAAACGAGCCTGATGGTAATTGACCTCGGTCGGTCGGGTAAGGAAGCGAGTCGAAATGGCCGCAACAATTAGGCGTGGATGTTTGCGTAATTCATTGCATCAGAGTTGGACCCAACTCATTCCCACCGACCGAATAACTCATCAAGCAAAGCAACTCATTGTAAATCCTATTTCTACCTAAGGATAGGTCAGATCGGAGTGCCAGATTCGAACGACGTTCGGAGTGTATCGTAAAATCCACGCGCCATGTGATATATTTTATATACGTTGTAATTTTGAAAACACCGATGTCGGTGCAGGTGAAAATAAGCCGACGTTTCGGTTACCGTGGATAACCTTTACCAAGGCGAGTTTACAATCGAATGAGTCGGGAGTAGCTTGCCAACTAAACTCTCATGCACTGTAAGTATGTGTGTATGTGCGTTTGCATGTGAGTTTGTAAACGTCTCTGTGTGAAAGTCACCGATCCGGATCGGGCGTTGGGCGCATCCCTTTGTGCAATGTTTGTCTGTGGGATCGGGGTTATCTGAGGTCAAATCAGTGTTAGGACGACTGCTGGCAAGTGACGTTAACGCTGTCCGGATGCTCGAAACCCCTGCCCCGTCGTTTCGGCTTACACACCCAAGGATGGGCACTAATTGCCAAAGCCTCGGCGTATAGGTGCTCGGTGTTTGTTCGAAAACCCCATTGGAGAATTTTCGTGTTTTCATAGTCGGTACGACGTCCCTCGGCAATGGCATGAAGTGCGATTACCGAATCTCGTTCGAGTTTGTTGAGCTGCGTAGCATTAGTTGGTCTCAATTTTTCTTTTCTGTAATGTTCGGTGATTCTTACTGTAAGCTGTCTGCATGCTTGTCCAATGTATTGTGCCAGGTAATCCTTGCAACTGATCTTGTAAATGCAGTTACTTTGGTCCTGCATCTGAATTGGATCTTTGACCTAGGACAGCTTGTGTTGAAGTGTGTTGTCAATTCGGAAGAAAATCCCGATGTTGTAACTACCGAGGATATTTCTGATTGCCTCAGATGTCCCCGATCTGTAGGGTATACCAGTGGATGCCAACCAGTCTGTTAGACCCTTGCTTTCCGTTGTTGTTTTAGGTTTGGTAACCTCGTGTCGTACAAACCGCTGTGGGTAGTTGTTATCCTGGAGTACCCATTTTAAGCGTCATATTTCTTCTTTGCCTGTTGCCTCCTTTTTCTAGAGGTTTCCAACCCTGTTTGCTAGTGACGAGATAAGTGAACGTTTTATGCATTGTGGATGTGCCGAATCAAAATTCAATTATCTGTCTGAGTGGGTTGGTTTTCTATGAACGCCTGTTTGAAATGCATGAGATTCACTGATTTTCACACGAAAATCAAGAAAGTTGATTATTCTCTCTGAATTCTCTGTTCCTGTATTGAATCCTATCGAGTTACACTGATTGTTCAGGCAATGACGAAAATCTGTCGTTTGATCTGATTTGGTGACGAAGAAAGTATCATAGACGTATCTGATGTTTAGACTCGGAGGGTTCCTAAGTGCAATGAGGGCGTTTGCTTCTATAGAGTGCATAAATGATTGGCAACAATTGATGATACATGAGAACCCATCGCAACACCATCAGTCTGTTTGTACAATGTATTTGAACGTAAAATGTGTGGAAGTGAGGCGTAGTTCTACACCATCAGTGATTTCATGTGGGGTTAATAAACAACGTTCTATTAAAGATGCATCAGAGATCAATATGGAATGTAAGACATCTAAACTTTTTCGGCTTATTTCGGCTTATTTTCATCTGTACCAGCATTGCTGTATTTTCAAAATTACACCTTAAATACAGGTCAGGGCTGATATACCTGAAATTATATAGATAAGTTCCCCGTGAGATGTGCTCAGTATTCATGCTGACAATAGTGGAGATGCTGTTTCCCAAACCGCGGCTGTGTTGTCAAGATTAGAATGCCGTCTCAGAACAGGCTTAAGATAGCAAACAAGATAACTTTATCACCATCATTGAAGAGGCATGTTGGCTGCCTAGTTGTATCTTTAGTAAACATTCCTAAGGCGTTTGCCAGCCGCAGAAAATATATGCACCAAAGGCAATCCTCATCAAACTTTCCGACAGCCTGAAGCCAGCGAATACATAGCCACTTTGACTGGTCGTAGTTCGCAATGATATAAAATAAGGATTAGTTCAAAACGTAGAACGAAATTTTTAACCACTTTCAACACATACGTCTTATCCCTACAGGGTAAGATCATTCACTTGGCTTGAGCGAATTTAACAAATAACTTCAGTGTGATGATAGGTTTCCGCTCGAGTATATCGGAGTCCGGTTGAACTCGCAGAAGTTGATGTTGCTGTAATATCAAAGATAAATAATTCCCTATGCTCAAGCTGATAATCGTCAACCGTCAACTCGAAATTTCGCCACTTGAGTCTCGTGAAGGACAAAACAGTGCCACTGCTGATGAGTTACAGCGAGAATAAAACGACTGTAAATTGGCACTTGTAACCGTCGTGGTGATATACTTGACAGGTAAACCTATCGAAATAAATAAGGTACTGAAGTGAAAATACATCAGGATTTTCCGGATAGGTAAATTCAGCAATTGGGCCATTTTTAAACTTACTTTTTCCTCATTAAAACTATATTCCCGTTCAATTTCACAACAAACCTAGTGCTTTTTTCTTCATTTAAAACGAAACCTTTGGTTAATGCACACTTGAAAAAAGTTTTAATTGTTTTAAATTTCACCGATTCAGTCGGCTGTCATTCGAACGAATTGTCCGACTCACATTATTCATTGTTGTACACGGTCGATTCACGTCGGTCTATTCTATCTACCAATCCGAGTGCCCATTATTACAACTTAGTTTATTCTGAATAGTTCAACGAAGGCTTTCGAGAATTTAAAAGCGAAGCATGACCTCCTGGTTGATTCTTTTCAACGTACGTTTGAATTGCTCAAATCGCTTACCTTTATACTTCCTTCTACCTTAGAACAACACGTTTAATAATATCAATGTCCGGTTTTCTTTTCACCTTAACACTCTTCCTGTTTGACACTCACAGGTTTCACGTGGGTCACGAGTGAACACATTGCTGTAAATCATTTGCGGCTATATTACAATATTCCATTGAATACCACAAATGACTCAAATGACGACCAGTAATCAGTCCATCAAACAATGAACTACTCGACTGGATTACTGGATTGCAACTGCCGACTCCAACGACACGTGCATGCCAGCATTGGTTGAAGATAAATCAAAGTGTTTGGGATTCGTGGATGCTACTACGTGTCACGTTCACCAGAGCGCGCAGACGGAATGAATTTGACAGTGATATTCAGTGTGTGCTTCCAAATTATAATTTCACTCAAGTTTAAGAATCCGTTTTCTAAAATAAAAATACGCTGCGGCAATTCTTTGTGCTATGCTCAGCATGGCTACTTCTTATAAAAAATTGTGAATTACGTCTCCACGAAGAGAAATATAGTGTCACTGAGCTACTGATACAAACCAGTTGACCTCAATAGGTCATTAACCGTTTCGTTTGGCCCCGCGCTTCGAAGAAATGTTTTCACATGCCGTCGACCAACGTTACACGGAATGCGATGCCAACATTGTAGCGCTCTGTTCTCAAAACCAAACTCAGCAAATACAAAAACCTAAAGACCTCGTGAATTTGAACAACCTATCTGACAAAGGTCTTCTGAGGCTCCCAAACAGATAGAAATCATGGCTCTAAAGGAGTCTCCCGAAGAATAATCCGAGCTTTTGTAATCTATGGTGTGTGGAGAGCGAGGTTATGTGGTGTGAAAACCGCTATTCCATCTGTCTTCCTTGTGATGAATAGCGAAGATATTTTCAAGTATCTTTTTCCAGGCTATCAGTTACTGTTCTAGATAAGCAAATAACTTAGACCCCACTACAGAGAACGCAGTCCGGACATCACAAGACTTTTTATATTTAGTTCATCCAATAAACGAGATTTCTTTCTTCTTGATATCAACTGACGGAAAATATCCAATCCAACGATATTAAAATCATTCTCGTCTCTAAGTATGATACCCTCCGATCAGTAGGTGAAACATGGTTTTCATACCAGTTCAATCAACATTAAAATCTACGCTGATTAAATGTAACAACCTGCCCTGTGTTTTTATGCTCTAGTGAATAATTTTGCCGTGGTGTCTGCTGCATCGATACTGGACACGGGAGCATCAAATGGTTATCGAAAAGCCTACACCAAGTAGTGAATCACGAGTGATCTCACCACTCTTGAAGAATTCCACTAAAGACCAGAGGATGATGCGCCCCTTCAGGTTGAGTCATATTCCTATCATGGTCGGAGTGCCCCGCTGCTTGTTTTGTACTCAGTTTTGAAATAACCATCAATATGACGCCCACGCTCGATAACAAGGTTGATTTACTTACATTTCCAGGAGGGAGAACATGAAAAAAAACAGGTCTCCCATGGACAAAGTTTCTATACTACTATGCATAATGAGTGAACGTGTTCCATCACCGCTATAAGAACTACACATATAATGATTCTTTTACACATCCTCGAAACTGGAGGCCCTTTAGATACCCAAACAATACATGCGTATAGTGAACCAATAATTCAATATCTGAAACATGTGGATCCCGTAATGAATTTAAACAGGTAAGTCAGAAAACAAACATTGCGGGCGGAATTCATTTCGTATACCCTAATAACCTGTAAAAGTGACGGTTCTATGCAACGATCTATCTTCTGCACGAAGACTCGGTCCGGGCAGTACCTTCACTTCAAAAGTTTCTTACCAAGTGAACACAAGAATGTTGTTCCACAGGGCGAGAAAAATATGTACACAATACAAAGTGGTCCCCCGACGCATTTCACGTTTTAGTATAAAAGACACGTTCCAGTTCGTAGAGCTTATGAGGGAAAAGAACATAAATGTAATGAGGATAGCCTCGTTCGATGTCACTTCGTTATTCACTAATATGCCACTTTTGGAGACGATTTCATACCTATGCGAGTATTTAGGGGAAAACGAAATCAACATTGGTATTCCATTGACTAGCTTAAAGGAACTATTACTCCGTTGCACATTCAACGTTCAGTTCTCTTTCAACAATGAAATCTATCGTCAGACCGACGGAGAAGCGATGGGTTCTCCACTGGGACTCCTAATGGCTGATATCTTCATGGCCAAACTGGAAAACGATGGACTCAGAACAACTATAGATAGTCTGCCTTTTTATTGTCGTTATGTAGATGACATTTTCTTCTTGATACATGAGAGAACCTCGTTGGAAATGCTATTGAGAAAATTCATTGAGGCACACGAAGCTATTACTTCTACATCAGAAGTGGAATCAGAAGATATCTTCCACTTTCTTGATGTGAATCTCAAACGAATTAATGATAATTATCTGAACAGACGTGTTTATCACAAGCTTATATGGACCGGGCAATATATCCACTTCGCAAGCTTCGTACCACTGAAACGGAAACGGAACCTTTTCCGTTCCCTCGTAGCCCATGCAAGATATATTTGCTCAGAAGAAAGCTTACCACAAGAACTTGAGAATATAAAATTAACACTTGTATCCAATGGTTACCCGAAACGGTTCATTCAGAAAAATCTATCTGAGACACCCAAGGGACCTCCTATAACAACAGTGAATAAGAAAGACCTATACATGCGACACAAAAGTAAGCTAATCATCCAACGCTTGGAAAGAGCATTCGCATGCACATTTCCCGCGGCACGTTTACGCCTTCAGTTCACCAGCCGACCAATTATTTCCATGAATCTCAAAGAGGAACTGCCTATTTCTACCTTTTCTATGATTACCTACTCATTTGTCTACTCATGTTCGGCAAGCTACATAGGTAGAACCACCAGGCAGTTCTCCTAGAGAATCAAGGAACATAAACCAGCCTGGTTGTCTACTGGAGATAGAAAAACCATGACAAGTGCCATTGTCGAACACCTTGCCAATACGGGACATACTGTGGATGAAGATGCTTTCAAGGTGATCAACGGGGTTCCTCCTTATCCATCTAAGGCTGTTCACCAACAACATTTAGCAACAGCTGAGGCAGTAGCCATCCGTCTGTTTAACCCATCACTTTGTTCCCAAAAACGATTCGTTGAAGCACTTCAACTGCCATGGCCACGAAGTGAATTCAGTTGCATGATCGGAGCTGACTCTTTCCATGACCCCTTGACCCTTGCGATTGACACCGTACCCCAAACCGGTGGTGACTAACCTTGACTCGGCCCTAATCCGTCGTGTGATGCGTCCCTTTTCCATCCACCCACCACTCCATTTTTGTTCGTAAGCCACACATAAACAACTAATTATATCTACCAATCCAATCCGCACACACGTCAAACGTTATGCAAATGTGATATGCCTTTTACCTATTTATGTAACTGTATTAACCAGATGAGGAAGTTATCGAAAACGAGCTTTTTCTCTATTTCGTGTTTTGTTCTCGATAATTATTCATCACTCAAAGCCGCAATTATGTGTTCAAAACACTTTGTGACGCAACCGTTGTTGCCGTGGTGGTGACGAAATCACACTTCATACCATCCAACCGTACCATGATGTGACATGACCTTCCCTCTCCCTTCCTCCACCACATTCACCACACCGTTCGGATCAGTTCACCTCCATATCAAAAAAGGAATTAAAAAGACATTTTGAAAATCTAGATGGTGTCCAGTGCTCTTTGTTATCCATCACACCCATTTCCATTGCACATTTTAAAAAACTTAAAGGTAAAACAGCTCACCTATGAGTACTAATTTTCATTTCTCTGAAAATATATCGCTTACATATTTATTGGAATCGTAAACGCCAAGATGAAGGTGAAAACAATTCCGAACCCCAGTGCACCTTAGTCACGAAGATAGCTCCTCTTCTGTTTCCGATGTATATTAACGTAGGGAACGAAAGCAAGTACGTGGTCATCGCCGAAAGTCTCCGCATTAGCTTGCCCAATCGTGGAAAGATATGTCGGATCAGGGCTGTCAATTCACTTTCATCATTGAGGGATGTCGTCCCAACTGGCTTCAGCCCAAAACTTGCGCTGAACCTCTGTTGTACTGTATCTGTTGTACTGCCATTAAAGCACTTTCATTATTTTTAACAATCATGCCTGAATAGCAACAGCACTCGCCCCATGGTTCAAGCGAGTCATTCCCACCACGCACCTGACCGATGACCACTCAACTTTCAGTGATATTTAAGCAAGAGAGGAGATAAACTGTATACCTTCGATCAAAATAGGTGTTATCGGAATCAACGTTGAGCAGCAGCATTCGTGAAATGGTCACCAATCGGAATTAGCAGATAGTATCATTTAAGCAGTACTTAGGCACAGGGATCACCGAACACCGTAGATCGGTAATGAAGATCTCTCGCTGATGTGCACTGGCCGGTTCTGTCACAAAGACCAGAGTGAGATGATGAACGGAGCGGACATTTAATTTGGGTTCAAATCAACTGGCCAAAGAAATACGGCACAGTGGGATAACAAGCAAGTACATTTCTCGTGTTGGACAAAAATCAATAAAACGCCGTGTGGGTAAAATGCGTGAGAAAGACACCTGGCAGACGATGAACAAAGATCAATGCAAATCATTGTACTTAAGAAAAGTACAACAAATAGACCAAATTAGCATGTGGAGCATATTTGACCGATTCTGCATGAAAGGTGGGATCCTAATATTACTTGATTATTTTCCCTCATAGAATGGAAAGCCCTTTTGTCGGCTAAGCATATGTCAGAGACCTTAATAACATATTTTACCCTTGCCGGTCAGAGGTTAGTTACCCCCAACACACCTGACTGCAATATTATTCTCCGAATAATTTAAAATTATCCCACAATTATAATTATTACTATTACTACTACTCCCAAAAATAGTTGACGTATAAGTGCACAATTCATTCCCTGTTTGTTACCAGCTGTGTGATGAGCTACAAAAACTAGTTTTATTTTGATCACTTCAGTAGTCATCATGTAAAGAATACAGTATTTTCTCATTTTCTCTAAGGTGCAAATGTTAACTTGGTCCTCTTGTATTAAATATGAAAATTACAAGCATTTGTGGAAAGTCAGTTGACCTTCTGCATCTTATGGGAAATTGAGGGTGAACCTCAAATGTATACATTCAAAAATTGTGGGATGATAGTTGTGCTTGGTTTAATTTATTCGGTTCGACATTATCGAAGTTTTGCTTGTATTCCAATAGCCTAACGGTTGCTCATTCGATGTGCGTTGTTCTAAGGAGTCCCCCACTTGGGTTAGAATAGCAACGTGGTTATGGATCTTTTTATACACACAAGTCCATACATAAGTGAATCGCATGTTGGATGAACAATATGTTTCGAAGAATCCATAGATACCATTGCACTAGTTTTTTCATTAAAACCCTGTTTATGATCCATATTCACTTTTTTGATAAATAAAGTTCCTGTTCAACTTTCTCGAACGGCTTAAAGTATATGAAATGTTGCCGAGAAAAATCGATCAAGGTGATACCTGGGCAGGGTTGTCGGAGTTGTTACATAAACCACAGAGTGGCAAATTTTACCGTTTGAATATAGTGAATTTTATAGGTAACACTAAATCAGTGGCACATCACACAACGATGATTGGACAACTCATGAAATTCATATTTCAAACAGTTTAGTAATAATCACTGCGGAGATCTGATTATTCGCACAGTCCAATTAGGCAGCCTCTGTATGGCCGCAGCCCCCTTCCTGAAAGTTGACTGTACATTTGTATAATTAATAAATAAAAAAGGCAGTAGAAAGACATTTTTATGCGAATATATTAGATTTTCTGTAGTTCAATACATTATTGTTATTTCACTGGGGGATTATAAAACAAACACGCTTATCTCTGTTGTTCACCAAATACTTCCAAGTGTTCACAAAAGAAATGTAAGATATCGTTCAAAATCTGTGAATTTCATTCAAACTCATATGAGTTGAATATTCATGCTACGTCTTAAACTTATGAAAATTCAATGATCAATTAAAAATTTCATGTAATACTTTTCAAGTTCTTCACTTATCAACGAACATAATGTGATACTATGAGGTTCCCTCCTGAGAAGGAAGAATATTAAAAGGAACAAACCCGTGGGTCTCACATCGCGAACACTTCACCCACTGCGATTCCTCCACATAGGTTGGGTTGTTTACCAGTCACAAGGCTCAAAATTCAACAACTTCGAATGGTTATCCGTGGGAATGAACGGAGCAATACCCAAGGCGACTGGGGTACCTAAATGAGGTGAATCTGAGTGACTAGAACTATTTTCAGCAGTGGATACTGACACGGATTCAACATTCGCAGTTACCAGAAAAAATGACGTGGGACAATTGGTTACACTCGGTTACACTCTACTGGATAAATTTATCCCATTATTCTATGAATCGAAATTTTGTTTTATTTAAATTATGCAAATAGAATAGGGAACAAGCTACTTTCATTGCACCGCCTTGATTAGTTTGGGCTCTAGGATAAAACAACGAACTCAGTAGGGTTAGGCACATTTTGTAAACCGCCTACGTATTTATTTCTGAGTGCTGATCACTTTTTCGCAAGAACCACATGTGAGTACCGCACTACTGATGCGCGTTCATCTATCTTTGAATAACAATTTTATTTTCGTCTGAGTTTATTCTTACTTGCTGGTTATACGTGCACGTAGGTTCATAATGTGGGAACAATATGAGCCCAATAAAATTATCAACGAAAAATGGAATCCAAAAAGGAGAATGATAAAGCTGTGTTTCTTGATGTGCGATGCAAGATTTCAACTTTAGTTCACTCATTGATGAGAGACAAGAATAAAACTAAGACTAAACAATTAGCAAGTATCATTGATACTGACCCTGCTTGATTTGACCTCACGCGTACGTTCTCTTCACATACCAGCCCCCCCCCTCCTCCCACACTCACACAAACATATACCCTCAGTCACATAGGCGAACAAATTCGACCTATACAATCTCAACCAGGGATATCACGTGAAACGGGTTTCCTCCTGAGTAAAGGTCACCTACATTTCATCGACTTCGCAACTGAATATTACAAGCTAACGTTTCGCAATGAAAAGATACAAGAATGAATGGTTTTGACTCAAAGCCGCTCGGGTCTGAGGTCTGCCAGTGGCATACAAGGTCAAACAGAATTGCTGTCCTTGGTATACGATCACGTTGAAGACTCTACAAATTACATACTTGAAACTCTTGAGATTATAGACGGATGTCCAACAGACTGGTTAAAACGAATGAGTTTCATTTTTCAAAAGTTTGACAATTCCACAATAGCATTGGGAAAACTCGTTTTCTCAATTTCATATTTATACATCCACCCTGTTGATCAGAATGAGCTCTATTCTTCAAATGATGAGAGATGCCTCAAGAGGCAAGTGCAAAGATACAGTCAGGGATCGAGTAGTTCCAATCAATTGATTGATTAGGAACAAAGTAAGTGGTGAATTAATAAAACTCTTTCCCTAGGTGCGTGAAATTTCGGCATGACCTTTGCAACTGGTTGACTCAGTAATCGACCTATTACGTTCTCTTAGTCGATCGTATGGTCCACGGTTTCGTCCTTTGTTGTGCCCGCTTGCGTCTACTAATCGTTCGGTTTTTTCGGTAAAGGACACTGAGTGAGCTATTTGATCCTAGGCCCTTGTGGGTCGTTGCTTCAAACGGTCAGCATTTTCAGGAGGGTGAAAAGAACTAATAGAAGCGAATTAATAGAGCGGTTGCATTATGCCAGCCACCAGCATTGGTCTTTCTCATGTCAAGCGCACAGTGCTCAAATTTAGATCTTAACATCGCCGTCACCTTCAACTCTATATATGTAACATATTCACTTGCATAAACAGAAAAATTATGTGAAGTGCTGATAACGATTTTCCGTTTCATATAAGACATTCACATTCATTAGATAAATAATGAATACCTAAATAACAGTTTACCCTGATGTCAAATGAGTGTGTGCAGAATCTTTGGCAGAGCTACCCCGAACAATGGGATCGCGAGAATTGACTATATAGATAGATGTGAAAGTGTTTGAATTACGGAAGTTACAGAGCCGCTTAAGGGGAATAATCGAAACATACGGGGAAAGTTTGAACATAAAGTAGATGCACAGATCACAGTACCATGATGACAGATCTTCACTGCCGAATATGGAATCATCCTGCACTATGGATTCAAGTGGTTCTTCGGTGACTTAAAGACATACGATTTTGAACACTCACTTTTCGGGATGGAGTTACTAATGGATTTCTTTCATCCCCAATGATGATGGGTTAGACAAGCTACAATCATTCTTTTGTAATAGCTTCTTATTACGTCTCGTTAGATGAGCTAGACGTAATCCCTTTATGAATCACGTGAAAACTCACCCCCACCCCACCCCCCACCCCCCCGATGGAGAATAAATTGTGTTGAACTACGACAATAATAATTGGAGCAGTAAAAGTTATAAATGTTCGTCAAGACAATTTTGGAACAGATTTTGCAACGTCCATCACAGCGGTTCTAGCTCCATTCCGTGTTTCCGTGTGGGTGAAGCTAGAGAAACCGGTGAGGATCACGATTTGCCAAACTTTTTACACATTTCTCTGGCTCGCCAAATGCAATACATCCTTCACATCGCTGCTAGCGTCAAAGCTATCACCATTCAGTTGTCATTATCAATCGACGGAAATGAATAAAGTTGCGTTATTAAGTCTTGGAATAAAGGTGATGGAAAGCGTTCCTGACCGTTTATTTTACTGCTTGTCAATAAGTTAATGCAAGGGTTTATTCTTACACTGCAATTGTCTAACCGTCATCAATTAAGAGCAAATTTTGTTGCATACTAAAGAAAAAAGATAAATTGTAAAACCGAAAGGTGTACTCACAGATCGAGCGAGATTTGCTTCTGGTCAGCTAATCAAGTCCAATGTGGCAGCAAGATAACCCAAAGCACTTTTTTCAATATTTCCTAGTCACAGTTTAGCTTTAATATAACCAACATAACCAAAAGCAGCTGGTCATCTTGCTTCCATCCAGTGTTTTCACAACCACACTGTTGGAGAGGAGTTACTTCCGTTCGAGAGGGTTTTGGGCGTTGCGAGTGTTCAAGTATCAGATTGGAAAAACACTTTATTGGTTTACGGATAATCAATTATGTGTAATTGTTTTAATCGATTATCTTATTTGAATTTAACAAACTTAACTACCTAAATGCCAGAACTGTCAACTGCCACTTGTCAGAAGTGTTGCAAGAAAAAAGTCCACAAAAGAATCTCTATGTGTCTTATCTAGACAGGCTACTGACGTGCACTGAGGAAGTCAGTTTCTAACTGTCATTCACATGTATCTTTCCTTATTTTTCTCACACTGCAATGTTTTTCATGGTTGCTGAAGACATAGAAATTATTATCTTGTGATTTTCAGAGAGTACTCAAGAGCATTATCCAGGTAGGCAACCAAATTGGTTCAGTAAAAGCGTGATTGGCGCCATTCTAATCCGAGTCCTCAACGCAGGTCACGAGTTGCAGCAAAAGGAAGCGTTCAAGGTCATCTTTCAGCTACTCCACGTTCTCTCCAAACGGGTGAGGCAAGGACTTTTGTCCACAGCGGAAGCGATTGTGATCTGGCTGAAGCGATCAATAATGTATACTGGGAATCAGTTCGATCAGAACTTACCTCTACCTCAGCCCAGGATCAGTGTGATCACGAGAAGACCACATCTGTTCGAGTAATCCACGACTACTTCATCTGGATACAGTTTTAAACATCAACCACCATAAAATCCAGTAGACGAATAACGGCACATATTTATTCGTGAGAGGATGTTCCAGGAAAAACACATTGATGTTTGATATTTTTAGACTTTTCAAAGAGAATTTTTGGAAAATTAAAAAAAATTAAATGGCATAATTCTGCAAACACGCAATCGGTTATCACGTGACGGTAAGACAAGATCAAAAATATGCTGTTCATTCAAATGCTGTGACACAATGAAATGTTGGCGCTCATTGAATTGTTTCA
>UZAN01044921.1:22247-34380 GCA_900618425.1 Echinostoma caproni
GGGAGTTGCGAAACTTGGGTTGCCCATCTGTGTGTAGAATAGATATCAAAACTACAAGCAGGATACTCTGATCGGGCAGGTTGTCGACTCTATTGGGAGTTTGGAGTACCGTGAATGCGTGAACAACGCTCTGTAGACGTAATGTCTACCCGGCAAGACAGCCTAACAGACTGTTATTCACGCACACATCATGCCCCTTATGTTAGATGTCAAGCCTTAACAATCCCCTCGGGCGTTTGTTGTGCATCCCCGCTTTGGTTTTGTCCATCTGGTAGTATTGCCCCCAAAATGAAATCCCTAACCAGTTCTCATACCTTGGATATTCTTGTGCTGATTTCCTTCTCACAGTCTGAAACCGGGTAGGATACATAGACACAAGCATCCTTCATATCAGGTAATAGTGGTGTGTTTTGAAATCAGTTTATTTGGTCATAATGCTGCTGCTCTCTCTGTGTGTATGTGCATTCAGTTTGGTTTTTAATCCCACCTAACCCATGCTCTCTTCGTTTTTTTCTTTTTAGCTCCTCATTTCTCGGAAACGACTCAGTCTCAATTCTTCGCGTTTGCAGCTCGTTCCCCCTTCTCTTCCCAATGTTGGAGAATCAAATTGTCTCCTACTTGTACAAAGATTACGGGAGCTACCTATACCTGTCTACCCAGGCCCCACCGATCTCGCACTGGCTCGCCGTTTCAGTTTGGCTAGGTCTCGCACTCCCCTTGTCAAGCAGAATACAAATTTATGCAGCCCGGGCCTTTACGCAATTGACACTTCTGTGATCCACGCTTAGCGCCACTTCGTTCGTTGTGGCTGTACCGGCTGATATTGCCGCGTTTCTCCCGTGCCCATTCTGCCCACGCCTTCATTTTGTCAAATCTAACTTTCTACTTTGGTCAACAGTCATGTTGTGATCACTTGGACCGAGCAATCGTGAAGCTCTTTTTTCTCACATGTCTCCTTCCCATCAATCTCTTTCTGTACACTTTTAAGACCCCCTTCCTCCCCCCGCCACCCCATACTCAATTTATTTGTTGTTCGTGCGTGTGCGAATCGTGTTGCGTATTGCTCTCCTGGCAGTGCAGATCCTGTTTTATTCTTGACTGTTGAGCTGGTTTATCACTGCCAATTCCTGAGTGTGTGTGTGTGTGTGTACATTTCTTTCCCCAAACATCTTGTCCTATTCGCCGTCTGTGCCTGTCCTTTTTGCACATGCTTGCTGTGGTAATGGATCCAGCTATTCTCATCTAGATCACATTCGGACTGTTTCACTGTCGGCCTTCCCCTTCTCGCCCGCCTCGTTTTTTTATACATTTACAAAATATTTTTTTGATGCATTTGTACAGACTAAATGGGTTGATCATGGCAACGCGTCCTATTATTCTTACAGTTACTTCAATTTTCACTGATCATTACCGGCACCTACCTGCCACAAATTTTTGTCTAAGTGTATTTGTGTTCGTTTTCCTTTTTCTTGATTCACTGTCCCTTGTGTTTGTTCACCGCCCGTCCTTCTCAGACACATTCAGCCCGAGGGACTGCCCGTCTCCTAGTGACGTCTTGTCAATTACCATTCAAATTTACGCTTGCCGTTCATTCCCACTTCCTGTTTCCGTCTGTTTTTCTTTTCGAACCTGATGCTTGTCTTTCAGTGTACGCGGCCCTTTCTCATCATCATTTGTACATTAAAAAAATTACCGAACGTATTGCTGTCCTCCGATAAATCTCGCATCTGTGCCTACGCATCATCATCGGACCTGTATCACGTTCCATACGACTGCCCCCCCCCGCCCGTCTATTATCATCGTTCNTCATCGTTCTTTTGTATCCACATGCCTAGTCGTTCAAGAACAAAAACAATGTGTGTACACGCTCTCACGCGCGCGCCTTCACAAACATGCACTGTTTTCCTTTCTTTCTCTCTCGCTCTCTGTCTCTTCAACTTCCATTTCGGACCGCAAAACCTACCCTCTATTGCGCGACGAAATGTCCGGTCCTCAGTTTGCCGATCTTTCCGTTCTTCCCTTGTTCGTTTCTTATCTCGAACTGTCTCAATCCCACTGCTCATCATTCTTCATTTGCCTTTCTTCCAAGAAAGATTTTGGCTGTGTTTTTAATCGCTCTTGGGTGATGCTGGTGATTGTGCTCTCGGTACTTTTCACTTTTTCCTCTACCTGGAGATCACTATTTATGTCATGCTGATCACTGATCATTCTTGATTGCACATCCTGTCTTCCGGACTNTTGTATCGCGCATGGACGATGAGAACTCGGGATAACGCCTTTCTGATTATGATCATCATCATCAGCGCCGTCGCTGTGTTCAGTCTTTTCAAGTGAATAGAAGATCACTCGTGCTTTCCTTATCTGTTTTGATTAATTACGTTTCAACATACACTGACTGATTGGCCAATTCTTTCTGTCACACACACACCATACTTCTATTGATCGATCACGTGATCATCAGCATCACCACCCTCTCATTACTGGTGCGTATGCGGTCTTTGGTCTTTGTGCCATACCCCGTCGTTTTAACAGTGCTCAATAACTACACAAACGCAGACAGACAAACTCACAAAGAGCCGTGTCAGAGAGAGAGTTAAATTCGATTCCATGGAACAAGTGATGTGTATGAGGCTCATCAGGTTAAAGAGGCGGTTTCGCAAGAATTTGATTCCTCTCATCTGCCCATCTATCCACTAACAAAACGTGTTCACGTTTCAAAGAGCTCTGTCGCTCACTTTGCTTATTCGGGACCGGTACTATTTTGAGATTGAACTGTGCTCAGTGCCCTGTTGATCATTCAATCAAGGTGTGCGTTTCTGTTCACCCACCTGCTCTTCACTGTTTTGTGTGTATGCGCGCGCGCTCGTTTCACCTTCCTTGCCTCATTTACTGATTTTTGTTCTGAGATCATCTTTTGTCACGGTTTTTACCATCACTGTTTCCCTAGCGGCCTCGTTTTCTACGAAACTTGCCCTCATTCCTGCCCCCCCCCCTCTCCGCACATACACTGACTGTGTTTGTTCTTTTTTTCCTCACATCAGTACTTACTGTCCATTGTGAACTGACGATTTCATTCACTTTGGATGTTCGCCTTGCTCCCCGCCTTCTGGCGCCCTCCGTCTCCCTCTCTCACACACGCGTATCCATCCGTTCACTATGTTCTTCCATATTTCCGCTGTGAATGAACCCATTGCTCCGGTTGGATCCGTTTTGGAAAATCAGTCGGGGGCGCGTGTTCTTTTTGTTTGTTTTTTTTTGTCTTTTTTCGTTCGCTCTGTTCCTCGTGCACACACACACACACTGTCTCACTATCCCCAACTATTTCCCATTATGTGGCGCAGAATTGTTTAAGCACACTCTCAAACACAATTTGTATTTTTAGACACTCAAGATCAATACATACAATACAACGTGAATTTTCTATCTGATTGTGTTGTTTTTCCTCGCTCACTATCCTCCCTCGTTCCATGACGCTCGTATGCTCGTATTATCTATCTGTCCGAAGCATACACACACACACACACACCACGTTACGTTCGTTGAATGCGCTCATTGCCTGTTGCCTGCCCCCCTCCGTTCCCTGTCTCCTCCTCCTTAATTCAGGTGTTTGGTTTCATCATCACCCGCCATGAATGCTACCACCGGGTTAAGGATTTCGCATCATTCGTAGAAAATTGAGTAGCACTAAACTGGTTGAACAGCTCTTTATCTTCCTTGTGAAGTGTTTTATCAACCGATTTGTCACTTGNGACTAACTACACATTCTGTCGATGCGAGTGTACATTGGGATACTTACTAAGCCAGAGTGTCCAACGAAAGTAGCGGATTTCGGTATCTGTTGTGAAGGCGTTCTTCCATTGTTGACCGATTCACGAGGAATTCCTTATCAGTTCCTCAAATGGCTTGTGTCACGGCCAATGCCGAATGCGTCGCGCTCAGTTCGGTGTTTCATGCGAATCCGCATTTCCTATTTTATGTTGTTTGCCAGATGGAAGCCTTGTGTTGAAATTCTGGAAAGTTCGGTGGGATTTGAACCCACGCATGGACACCGCCTGTGGTTTTTATCACAGCGCACCCGATAGCAGCTGAGCTACGAGACCACACCGATAGCATTGATCTTTTCACATTCGAATCAGCCGTTCAATTTACAGAGTTATAGAATCCACCACTTAGTGTGTGTCAGCTGACTGCCACGATAGGTTTTTCTTAGAATCTAGCGAATGAACTTCTAAGGCAAAGTTGATTGTTCAAATGTTTGCTTGGCCGAGAGAAGGTTTATGTCACCATTTCACACCTTTTTGGTCTCGTGCGTGATCGGTCCAGATAGCTGATAACCATTCAGTCTTAATGTTCGTCATCTGGAAACCAAACTAGCTACAGTTTCAATGTCGCAATCAAAGGGTTGCCTATCGAAATTCTCAGGGTGACCGTTGTCGCGTGGATCGTTTCTTCACAAAGATGCGAGTGATTAGCAGTCAAGGTTTCGCGTAGCGAAACAGTGGAACTTCATGTTTGAATAACACGCACATATGCAAAAATTGGCTTAGGCAGTGTGTGGAATTGCTCATGTATTGCTTGTTTCCGGCTACTTAGTTTGATACAAAAACAGGTGGATGGAAATTTGCCCATTCGACAATTAAAAACCAAACTGTATCCTGTTCGGTTTCGAATATTTACCTACCTTTTGCGGTGAGGAAGTCTGAAATCGGTGATTCTGTACACAAGAAGAGATCACTGTACTGTGATAAAGCCCTTTGTTTTTTTTTACAGGACAACACTTCTATAATTCTCCCGGAGACGAGTGTCTGGTTTAATACACTGTTGTTCCTTTCCCTCAAATAATCTGTTCGAAATTGGCTTGACTGACGACTGGTACCGAGAAAGCATAGACTGGGGATAACCTATTCGGGAGGTGAACCTCATGAAGCTTCACAGTGTTACCGCTACTCCTAAAAGCCCTGACCGTTGTTTCGACTAGTAATAGTGTATGTGAAGAATTTGGTGTAGGCCATGATGTATCGATGTGTTCGTTTCCGAACAGTGGCGGATTCAACTTTTGGAAAACCGGTGCTGATCATTTCGGTTGGACGATGGATACTAATCGTGAATTTTCCCTCTATTTTTGAATCTATAGTTGTATGATTCGGATCCCTACTTCCGCGTCAAATTCCAATTATCCGTTACCTGACTTTCTTTGTAAAATGTTTGAATAGTCTTTACCTTCTCGATTGCGAATCACGGTCCTGTGTGATTCGCACATGTGGAGTTCACACCCTGCATTTTCCTTTTCCCACCATCACGTGACCTGAGTCACGTTATCGACCTGGATCACGCAAAAATAGATGTTGCGTGTATGTACGTTCATGTATCATGCATGGACGGTGTTTCGTTTCTTCAGTTATTCTGCACTGGTGGGGCAACCGGACGAGCAATGCTGAGGTTAGGCGTAGAGTTTTAAGCAGTTTTTAACCAGTCGCGATCGTCCACTGGAGCGAGTGATCGACCTCCACAGATTACGTTGGTTGAAGCATGTTTTACGGATGTCACCAAATAGGTTTCCGAGGCAGGTAGCGGTTGGATAAAGGTCAAGGGTGGTCAAACCAAGACCGGACATGAGGGTATCAAAATCCTAACCAGGAGACTAGGTCACATAGGCCCAGTTAGACTTCCTGGCTGGGGATCTCGGGATGGTGGTCACCGATAGTTAGAGACACTGAGTGATATGGCTGGATGTCGCAAACAGTGGCGCTTGTGCATCCACTCATTACTCCTCTAACACCATTCTATATGAATTCTCCATCTTCCACTTGAATTTGCTTTCAACATTCCAATCTTCATTCTGCTCTTTTATCCAAATGGGGCACCAAAAGACAACAGCCAAAACGGGCGCACGAAAGTGCATGGTTATTGGTTGTAAAAACTGAACTGAACTGAGTTATTCTGCACTTAGTAGGATAGTCAATCATCGTTCGACATAGAAACGCCACCGTTAGTCTTTAATCATCTCAGAATTCAACCGGTCTACATATGTGTATTTTCGTCATCGTACACACACCACTCGTTTACCGTCATCGCCCAGGAAGCACCGTTTGTGGACAGATGCTTGCTCACGCTGTGTGGTATATCCTAATCACTATGTTCAATGTGTCTATTTTGTTTCTATTTCGTGTACACAATACGATTTCCTTGGTGTCGTCGTTACATTTTCATTCTCTTTCATCTCTGACCACCTTGATTTCCTCTTACAACTCTCCTTTCTCTTGGCGAGCGATGTTTGCCGAGGCCGATAGTGGGTGGACTAAAGCCCAGGGTGGTCAAGCTAAGACTTGGCATGAGGGTATGAAAACCCTAACCAGGAGTCTGGGTCACATGAATCCCGTTAGGCTCCCTGGATGGGGACCTCGGGATGGTCGCACCCGATGGTTAGAGACACTGGGTGTTGTAAACAGTGGCGTTCGTCTATCTTCTCAATTTCTCTATATCATTAGTCCACTGAACTTTTCAATTTTCTTTTCGATCCTACTTTCAACCTTTTCTGTCTTTCTCCTAATGTTCATCCAAATGGGCAGCCGAAAGATAGCAACCAAACTCGGCGCACGATAGTGCATGGTTAATGGTTGTACAAACTGAAACTGAAACATCCGTCTCTCTCTCTCCATTCAACCTTTGTCGCTGATGCACATTTCCACGGGTTGTGACCACATTAGGTGTAGACCGTGCATCACGCGTGCATGAACTTGCTCAGTGAGGATAACTATGTGCTTAAGCTGGTGGCAATTCCCGTTTGCATCACGAACATCTGGTAAACCTATGGGCTGATCGTTGGGCTTTCACAAACGCGAACTAAAAATGATAATTAGATATGGACAAGAAATTTGTACGTCAATTGTAGTGTTCCGTTTTTTACATGTGTGCGATCGTTTCTGGCTGGCACTAGCAGTGCATTCCCTAACCGACTATGGCTACGATTATCAACTTCTCGTCCTGTTATTTCAGAATCAATTTCTGATCTGACCTAACGATTGATAGGGTTCAATATCACGCCTAACCTGGCGGGGTCTTGTATGGTTCACCACTCCAAGTCCCGCGTGTCTTAGGTTGTCGGTTTCCACCCCCAGGTCTTTGTGACTATGGGGTTTACCCCGTCTACTGTTCATCACACAAGGGTATGTAATAACAAAGGGAACTGACATTAGACAAAAAACGAAGAGAATGTGAGCTGATTGGATGTGCGCAATGCGTGAATGGATGGATGCATGTACGCATCTGTTTATAACATTTACTCGTGACGCTGTATATATCAAGTCATTGATCACACTGGCCTCAAGGACCCCGATCAATAGGCCTATCGCAATCCACATCGTCAAATCTGTTGGTTTAGATCTTACTCTCATACTTGATGAAGCCTGACCTCTACGAACATCAGCCGCTGATTAATTTCATCTCTGATGGCATTCGATAAACACACACACATCCATCGAAATTCCCTGACCGTGTAGCAGGAAACGCACTCATTAGGCCAACAACAACGAAAAACGTATCTTGACTCGACATAATTGTATGCGCGATCGGGATTAGCTAACCCCCCGGAATTGCCTTTCCGATCATATAATGATGATGCGCAGACAGCGGTTGTCTTCTTCTTATTCCTGTAACTGACATCTCGGTGTCTTAAAAAAAAGAGTATCGGTCAGATTGCTGCAGCATTCAGCCAGCCGTTATGTGCAGACTCTACCAATACCCTTGCATTTAGCAGACGAAAGGCGCTAACAAGTCACTTGACAGGAAAGAAGTGGCTGTTCAAGAAGAAAAAGTGGTCTATGCATACCAATTGTCATCTCACATTGCTCGTATGAGATAAGTGATTAGCCCGCATGTAGTAAAGCAGAACATTGCCGGGGCTCAGACGACCGAGCCGGTAGGTTTTAATGACGTATCTAGCTAGCTAGATCGGAAATCCATTCCGTGTAGTGTATTTTGATGTTTCTTGCATGGGTTCGATACTTTTGTTTATACACAAGGGAGCAGACTGTCGATTTTTACCGGTATGCCTGAGACCAGGCTGTTGACGTGGTTGTTGTGTAGACGAGCGTTCACTCGCAAACCCTTGCTACCCTCGCGCGATCCCGGAGTTAGTCTCGTCCGTCCGATTATCAATACTGTCTGGTGATCTCTCTAGGGAGACTCAACAAGTCCTGTACACTGTACCGGAAAGTGAATCACGTTCTGTTAGTTGGAACAATTGTGACCATGTCAGTTGTAGTCATTCAATTAGTCTGAGCACAAAATCATAGTTTCCACTGTGCCAGTTAGTCAAACCGATGCAATCATTGCTCATTTGTTAAATGATTGAGAATTAAACTTGACTGGAAAGACTTCATTCCGAAAGTTCAGCAGAACAACCCTGCTCCCAACCTACAGAGGAGGGGGGGGGAGGTAGTCAATTATCCACTAGGGACCACCGGTGTCTAATTCACGATAGTTCATGCGAGCTTCTTCCATTCTGGCTATTTGTTAATCTGAGTGCTCAGTTGTAGTTTCGCATATCGCGAGTCCAAAAAAAATGCCCTGGAGCCAGCGGATACAACTCATTTTGATGTATGCGAAATGATGTTTTCTGGTCAGTTCTAAATCATTTGACTTCTTGTTTATCACCCCGGTTGTGCATCATATTTGGGTTTCTCGATTTTTCTATCTCCTTGAAAACCTTATCATAAAGTCAATCAGTGAGGCTGTCTCAACGCATGTGTTGTGATCATGAGGACCGGGGGTGGCGGGGGGGAGGGGCTATTTCTAGAATCGACAGAAGGAAAGAAGAAAGGTTATAATTCGTTTTGTTTGGTTACCATACTCGATCGTTTGAGGATAAATGATCGATGCAAAAAAGAGACTCCTCTGTAGTTCAAATGAAATTTATTTTGGTATATACGCATACTACTCAAATCCCATCAGAGCTCGAAAAAGAAAACACGATTTTCACGAAACTCGAGTGTAATTTGTGCAGATTAGTTCACAGTTCAATGAGGGAAAAATATAGGTTTGTTCTGCTACCTAGTCAGCATTAGATCAGTATTGTTTATTCCATGTTACCGTGTTGCCTCCTAATCGCTGTAGTAAACGGTTATCAAGCCAAGCCAGGGAATCGCTTTTTGCACCCCGATGGGTGAATATTCAGCAACCATGCGGATCCACGGTAATTTGCTGGACCTGTTTTGTCATAACAGTTTTAACGAATCGGAGGTCGTAAGCGAATTTATGTCCAGTTGTCCAAGAGTTTTCGACCCGACTATCTGGGTCTAATATGCCGTGCTTTTTGTTGTTGTCGCTCGTACTAAACCGACTTCATTGCTACTACACCCGGTTGATGTTTAGCCACATCCAACCAGAAAGAGAGAGCCAAAGGGGCAGTCTCTCGTATCACGGAGGTCGAACTGTATTGCAAGAGCTACAAGCACAGGTTGATCGACCTATCACCACGACCATGAACACCACCACCACCTACTCGTACCATAACTCAGAACATACACGCGTTTACAGGTTCGTCTCGGTGCGATGTCCAGACCCACCCTACCCTATCGGGTGTTGTCATGGCCACTAGGCTCCACCACGTGGTTATGTTTACCATAAGTCAGAGCTAGCTTAGGCCTTCATACGTACACTACGTTTTGACGTGGTCTTTTTGTCCAATCAAACATCTACTAGAGAATGCACACACGCACACGGAGCCGTGCGTGTGAGGAGGCTGGGGGGGGGGGAGTAGAGACTGATTACGATTGCGCTCACGGTGCGAAGCCTAATCGCACTTGGACCTGCACAGTGGTATGCATCATACTTGTACATATGTGTTTGTTTGTCGGTTTGTATGTCCCTCTATCTCCCCCACTGTTGTTCATCCGTACGAGTGTTACACTGCCTGCTCGTGTGCGTCCGCCGTACTGTACATTTATTTGGGTACGCTTACAGCACGTGTCGGCCGGTCTATTAACCATGTGTACGTCATTGCTAACACGTGCCATGGTGTGTACCGTAGTGTAGTCGTGTGCGTGCGTGCACGCGTCTGAGTAGAGAAGCCAGTCCGACCACTTTGGAGCGCTGCAATTGGTCGGATTACGTCTACGTGTGTGTGCTACCGGCTCCAGCAAACTTTGAATCGGGCTGTCAGCCTTTCTACTTAGTCGAGCGTTACGATTGGTTGTCTGGCCTGTGTCTGGCCTGCCATTTGGATGTGCAATGCCAATGTGTGGTGTGCGCATGTACCTAAGACCCTGAGACCGATGGCCCAGCATCATGCCGCGCGATCGTGCGTACGCTCCGTGGAAAGTGATTCTCTCGTGGTCTGAGGCACACACGCACGCGCGCTATTGATCCACTGTATCCGTCATGTGCTATTGCATTTGCTTCGCATGATGCGTCCTTTGAGATACGCGAGAGTCATGGCCTCGCAGCGATTCCTCACGGGTGTTTTATGTTCACCTGCGGCTTATTTGTCCAGATATGTTGGGGTGAAAATTGCTTCGTTGCGATAGATCTACCTCTCTTGGTTCCTGATCTAGAAACCAACGCCTTGACACACCCAGGCAGCTCAAGAGTTCTGGCATATGAGTAGTTTTTATCACACCAGTAATTACATGCGATTGCACAGATGCATCAGAAATTCTCGTAAATAAAAAGCATTATCACTGCTCTGTTTTTAAAACTTACAGATTACAGAGTTATTATTAGAGTTCTGTGGAGCCTCAACCCTCAGCTCTGGTGCACTAACGCATACGCACACAATTTACCTCCAATCGGTGCTCGTGCGTGTGCATCTGCGTTGACTGCAAGGTAGATAGCAGTGAGATGTTCTGGGCATAGGGCAGTTGATGCGATTGACAGAGCCAATCAATACTGCACCAGAGCTTGATTTAATCTACGCGAACGATTGATGGCTTTTAACTACTCGTTGTCTTGAGCAGTGAGAGTAAGAATTGGAGTTCAACCGTTTGAAAATCTGACTAATTGGCGTACGATAATTCCTGATGCACCTGTATAGCTTTCGTTCATTTGCCGATCAGGCAATAAGAGAAAAGTGATAACACCTCTCCCGGTATGTGTAAGCCGGTTTCTCTTCGTGGTTTAATTTGTCCATTGGGTACAGGGTGTTGTTCAGTGGTGATATTTTAGCACTCACCTGAACCTGAAACCAACTACTAACTGCAGAATCTTCATCCCGAGAGTTCAACAGAGTAGCACTGCTCACTAAGCACCGGGTGTTTTTGGTGCTAACCATGGTAGGGAATACTAGCAGCAGGTTGTAAGACAATCGATTTCTGTGTTACCAATAAAGCTTGATTTGTTATTTTGTGCCTGATTTCCGCGGAACGACAAATGTTCACACTGTCGCACTGTTACAGGGCAGTTAGCTATGCACCATAGGCAACCACGAGTCATCATCAGATGAGGAAAATGTGAGCACCATTTAATCTTCAGGCAGGATAATTAGCCGACCAATCATCTTGAACGCGGTTGGGCACGCACTCGATTGTGTGTATGTGTGTGTGCGTGCGTGAAGCTCTGGGTATGACATGACCTGTACTATACACATGTTACCACTAAATCAGAGTAGGTGGTGCTGTACACATGCATATCAGTGCGGCAATCTTCAACGTTGTCTAGGCGATGTATCGAACGTCATTCTTGACTGATTGGCATGATTGTGTGTCGGGGAGGGCTTTCTTTATATCTTTTTATTTAGCGCATGCCCCATTGTTTAGATATGCTCGTAATGGCCAGAGGATAAAATGATTGAAAGTAACACACATGCTTACCGTCCATCTTCTGGGTGCGTAATTCGAATCTCGGACTGGATGGTGGTGGATGATATGCGCCACTGGTGAGCCTGTTGTCCGATTCGAGTGCATAGTTGACTGAACCAAATAAGGATAACGCATCCAATAGAAGTTTGAAAGATAACAACTTGGATCTGTGAAATGCGTTTCCGTGTTTGGAATGTTACTGTCGGATACGTTCTATACCCTGAGGATTAATATACCTTTGTGGAATACTGAGACCCACGGCACGATGGTCCAATGCGCGACATTGTGCAATCTCTTTTATTTTAACGGTTCACAAAGATGTTCATGCATAAAATCTG
>UZAN01044922.1:11659-25091 GCA_900618425.1 Echinostoma caproni
ATAAAGATAAGGAACCATGGAATGAGTAATGCGCTTTTGTGCGTGCTTGAATGTGTTTGTACATGGAGCCGGTTAGATGGATTGAAATATATTTAGATAATGCGGAGTCAAGTGGGTGACAGGAGTAAGACAGTATTTTGTGAACTAGTTTATCACCGGCTTTGGTGTGTTGTGATGGATTGAACGAGTTTTTGGTAGAC
Source organism: Echinostoma caproni (assembly GCA_900618425.1). Classification (NCBI taxonomy): domain Eukaryota; kingdom Metazoa; phylum Platyhelminthes; class Trematoda; order Plagiorchiida; family Echinostomatidae; genus Echinostoma; species Echinostoma caproni. The sequence goes on from UZAN01044922.1 coordinate 11,860, forward strand.
CACAACACATGGCTAAATGTCTGAGTGACCTGCATACCAAACGTATATTTTTGTAATGAACCAGGAAAACCAATGAGAAGCATAGAGCCAATGAGGTAAGATGCAGACGTGAACAAACTGTTTATCAGATGGGAGGGAATGGATAACCGCCTTAGGCGTATGGCGAAAAAAGAGAGTCTTGTGACTTTTGCAAATACATTATTAATGTGCTCAGACCAAGAAAGAGAATGGTTAAGCATAACACCCAAATTTTTCACTGATTTTCCCCGACTGAGGGGTGTATTGTTAATGAATAGCGACTGGCACATCTCGAGAGAATCAGAATACAATATAATGTGGACCTTGACGGCTTGACCGCTGCCGCGTAGGCGCAGGGGCAGGCTTTAATATAAAAGGTCTATCTAGAAAGCGGTTGGATCTAACCATAATTAGCTCTGTCATCTGAATGTGTAGTTCAACTGCTGAACAGATTATTCTGCACATCATTTAGACTTACATCCGTCACTTCCTTGATACATCCAAAATGTCAAAACTATTCATAGAAGCTGTTACGAATACACCGTACGGTAAAATGTATATGGTGAGGAATGAGATTTCGGTATCGGTTTATACCGTACCGATTTTTCTCCCTTTGTATCTTGGTTGGGGAGGGGGCTCCGACCGTTCATAATGAACTTCACAATACACCACTGGTTTCGATTCAGAGCCATATAATTTGCCTTCTAGCTAGCGATATTCATATTCAGGGTGCAACCTCCATACCACCGGAATTTAGGCAGAAGAGTATTCCTTACTAAATCTATCATCGATTTGACGAGGAACGGAAACGTAACTCGGTTCTGTCGACCCATTCCGCTTGAAGACGACAGTCGTTGGGTAAAGATGTTTGCACATCCCAAATTGATCTGATTAGTGTTGACAGAGCTTCTTGAAGACCAAAAAAATGTTGTGTACTCCCTTACTCATAATGAAATTCCACAGGGTAGATTTCTCAACGGAGCTGAAGAGTACTTGGACCTCATTTAGCCTTTGGAACGCTTGACGATGAATATAGTATTGAACTTTTGTAGCCCGGACTAAGTGTATTGGTATTGGAGGGGTCTCCGAACAGGAACTGTTGTTTGTAGGCGTTTCGTAGCCAGGTTAAGCATAGTCATCATCAGTGGTACTTCGGAAAAGTGCTAATCCATAAGGTCTCTGACCTTCTATGGTTTTGTTCAAAGGCTGCCCTCGTCTGCTCGCTGCTGTTTGCCGAGCTAGTTTGTTGCGATGGTGACCTATTTGTTGGAAGCCGGTTCCCAGTTTATCGGATCCTACACCCTTTGGATGGGATTAAATGTTCAAGGTGCCCAATACACCTCGATGCCCAATTGAGCCGGTGACCACTGCCACAACCAGGAAGTTGTGTGTGTGGTTCGTACACCTCTTCATAGTTGGTTTGGAATCAGGGTTTTGGGCCAACTCCCCTAGGTGAAATAACAGTGGTCCACCAACGCGGTTATAATCCCTGATGTCGACGTTTTGTTCTCTCACTTTGGTGGGAAAAACCTTTTCGACACGAGAAGACGGTGAGCAAGGCTTCCTTGGTAGGAGGTGGTGGTGGCGCGGCGGTTTAGTCGTTGTCACCAGCGTGCTTTGGACCCTGTAGTTTGAGGTTCGAGCCTCACCACCACCACCCGACTTTGGTGGTCGACAGCTTTGCTGTCGTCCGATTAAATACCACGCCTAACCTGGCAGGGCCTTATGTAGTTCGCCACTCCAATTCCCGGGGCTTTGATTGCTGGTTTCCATCATTGAACAACGGATCCCCGTGTCTATGGTCTTTATCCCCTCTGCTGTCCAACACACCAAGGTGTGTCATAAAAAGAAGCTATTTGAGACGCTTGGTTGTATGGGAGCATTTCGTGAGGTGCAAGGGAGAGGTGAACAGCCGCAACTCGAAATAAACTTGAATCAAGGACACAACACTGCAAGTGGGCACGATTCAATTCCGGGATCATTTTGCAGTATATCAGCTGGTACTTACAGATAATACAGAATATTTTATATAGCACAGGTGTTGATCACCTAACATGGTGTCAATTCACTCTTCCGCTTACGTGGTTACCAGGCGATGCCAGACTGATGTGGACCTTTTACTGACACAGCAGGGGCTTTCGGTGCTTGATTGCTATGGCCTCTGCAAATCTTAGCACCCATCCATTGCGTAAATAACCCGAAAAGAAGTCCCGAACTCGGCTTGGTGGCTAGTCTGCAGCAGATGACGAGCAATGAATAATGCAGATGTTCTGTACGGCTGGCTTGATAGACTTGTTAAATATTTTGCTGTCGATGGGCGAAAAATAGACACTGGTGAAGTGATACTATTTCTTATGTTCATACCTTCGTGGGTTAACACATGGTGACATTGGTCAAGCCATTAAATTCACCAACCTATAGCTCCGGGGGGTCATATGTATAAGCCCCACCGCCACCGCTCTAATTTTTCCTTGCTTTTGTATCACGTGACAAACCTTTGACTGGTCGATCCCCTTTTCCCGTAAATTTGCGGATTGTGTCCAATAGAAGGAATTATAAAGAATAAAAGAGCGCGCAAAATAAATTACGTTATTCCTGGCGCATAGACACGAAGAATAGCTAAAGGATTTGTACTATCTCTGAAGCTATGCACAAACGGTATTGACAAACAAAAGTTTCACAGTGTGCACTATATGAACTGCATACAGATCCGTAATCAGTTTTTCGTCCTTGATTCTTTATTATCTCGTCTCTTTTTCTCGGCGTCGAGTCTACCAAGTGTGAGATATAACCTTGGGACATGAGGTTTTCCATTATTCATCTGACTTTTGCATCCAAAGCGAGACTGGTTTTGAGTATAGATAGATGCAGAAAATAGAATGTCAACCACATTGAAGTCGGCACTGATAAGCCACAATTGTGTAAATTAAACCCTGAAATTCTCTGAGGTCTTGGAGCTCTAGCAGACAAGTTTTGAAATCCTTACACGAAACAGAATGGTTCATTCTAGTGAAACATTCAACTTTTGTAACAATGGTTATAAAAACTGTCCCGTATCATCTCTCTTGTCTTCCTTCACGTCTTTGCCGTCATTCTATTGAAACCCAGATTATCGGATGCGGCAATTTTGTAGTCAGTGGATTAAATAACGTTGGATGTTCTTCCTATCAACGATATCCTGGAGTCAAAAACACTACATGCATGCTACTTTTTGTTTCTAAAGTCCGTATATTAGAAAATAACTCAAGATATTCATAGAAATTCTCGAGGGTGGGGGTGATAGTGACAGCTCTAGTACGTTCTAAGCAAGTGACATCTTTCGCACTGTGTGATTATGCGTTTTAGTATACGTTCTTATCAAGTGATTCCTAGAAAGTACATAGAATGCATACACTCCGTTCATATGCCCTTCTGCGTTTGTCTCTAATTATCGACACTATTGTTCGATCAGTCAATTTCACCCACAATTGTTCACTTTTATCATCCTCGGGATACAAATGGGAAGGCATTTTTAGTGGACTGCAATTGGGAAAAGGTACGCAATATCACTGGAGTGTAGTTTAGTGTTTATTCACAGGGAAAGCATCAAGTGTCCATACATTCCCCACACAACAACTTCGCTCCGGAAAATCCTGTACAAGGTTTTTACCATCTCCCTGCGCGACAGCAGTCAACTGAAAGTTTACCGGAAAGTTGTCTGCAGACTAGCTCAATGAAATCATGTCTGTCCTCTAATGCCATTCAGGTAGATAAAGGCTGTATGCGGAATAGTTCAGGAGCGTGAATTGTACAACGGAACCTTCGGTTGCTAGGGTTTCGAGTGTACTTGACCAGCTTGCTTGCTGTCCAGTACATGTTAATGTCCGCCCCTTAAATGCCCCCAAGTTGAAAGGACTTCAAAGACAATTGACCTTTTCTGACATCAGTGTTCAAGAAAATTCATTGTAGAAGATGGCTGAATCAGATAATATTTTTCATCAGTGGCATTACAGCTGATATTTGCTAGACTGCCCGTTGCACGAGACGTCGGGAAGTTGAAGCGTCCGGGTTACAATATGCTGCGTACAATACGTGTATGTTGTGAGAGTTAAACAAAAAGCAGGATCGAGTAATCAAGTGTTCCTTTTTTCTTCAATGGAGATATGAGTGTGAGTTAATGCTCTACTAAGCCACTCTCATCAGAGTAGATTAATTAAAATTGTTTTGTTTTAACTCCACTTCACTTGAATCGTGAGCTAATCCTGTCCTCCTTACCTGCTAAGTGATGTTCATTCTGTGTGCACAAATCCAAAGATCAGGTTTCTGCTTCATTAGACTTCTTGTTATTTTGCACCTAGTCCCTTATCAATCAAACGGTAACCGGAAATGATGTGAGATGACTGTAGCTCGGGATGCAGATTTTGGTGTTGATGTGTCCGTGAGCTGGAGGTGTTTGCAGACGTTTGCCTAGCCTGACCACGAAACATTTGCATGCAACACTTCCAGCTCAGAGAACACGCCAACACCAACGAATCACAACTGTTTTCTTTTCTAGAATGGCGTCCAAAGAACCGCAAAACGGGCTGGTTGGAAAAACAGAACAATATGGCATTTAACCGATAACTGGTTTTTTTGTCCAACCAGAATAGGTATGTTTGCACGGTCACGCGACTCTCTGTGTTGATCATTTGGGATCACTTTCTTTTTCGTGATCAACACTTTATTCCCCTGACACACGTCTTACTTCGTGTACAGTGTGGAGGTTTTGGCCATCAGCGAGGTTCGCCTCACTGTAACATCGTAACGATAACGATGATGATGATGATGATGATGATGATGTCTCGCGTTGTTGTTGTACACTGGTCTGTCCGCAGTCATAGACGATCGGTGAAAGAATTCATTTGGATCGAGTTTTCCTGGGGACCTTTGGCAATTTTTAATGAATGTCATCAAAATTAATTCACATATATTAATAGAATTTGTACTTTTAAGTGCTGTTTTCATCTGTTATTTCTTCAAGGAATTATTTTTATTTTTTCCAACAGAATAGTCGCCATGAAAATTCAATACCCGGGTGTCGCAAATAGTATCGATGCTGATGTCACTAATCTGATGGCTGTGCTCAATCGCTTCAATGTGCTTCCACGAGGCCTTTTTGCTGACCGAGCTATTGAAGTAGCTAAACGAGAGTTACGTGCCGAATGTGACTATTTGCGCGAGGCCGAGTACTGCAAAAAGTTTGCCACCCTACTCGATGGTGATCCTGTCTTTCAAGTCCCGACTGTGGTCGATGAACTTACGTCCAGCCGGGTCTTCACAGCGGAATTCATGGAAGGAATGGTACTAGATGACTGTATTTCACTTCCACAGGACGTGCGCAACTGGGTGAGTTTAATTTCCTATGATGCTCACTGTTTTGTCTTAATAAGTATGGGTTATGCTTATTACATCTATCACACTGGCTCGAGAACAAGCACGCTGCCAACACAAAAGCAATGATACTAATGGTAAATGAGTACAGATCATTGAGATGAAAATGGGGAAAAGTAGAACATAGAGAAGAAATGAGTGGATAATGTTTTCATAGTTTATAGTCCAACGCCGTGGTAGCGCCACCGGTGTCTCAGGTTGGCAAAACTTGCTCTAGCTTTCTGTATTTGTGATGTGATCTCTTCCCCAATACCACCTAGCTGTGATTAAGCTCCCGAGGTATTGAACGCTTTCGACTATTTCTATCTGATCACGAGAAACGGTGAGTGCAGGCACAGGCTCCTGCCAGTCTTGTATAAGCATTCGGATGATACAAAGCACATACCATATCTAGAAACCTATATCGCCATTTGGTTTAAAGCGTGTTGTTGTTGTCTGTGCAGTGTCACCCCACAAGGCGATGTCATGGGCATATTTTAAGTCATGAGCCCTGTTCCCTGGGAGTAGTTCAGCTCCACCGTTTGCTAAATCGCACAGTGTCCTGCAGAACATCCTTTATGGCAACGTTACACAGGAATGAGGATATAAGGCAGCGTTGTCGCGCTCTATGGGAGACCTCAACGGGTGGTCAAAGCTGGCCAAGGGCCCTAACCCTACCTAAGACATGACAATACAACTCTTTGAGGATCGACACATACTTCTCTGGTACTTCATTTCTCAACAAACACCTCCATAGTGCGGTCCTATCGACAGAGTCGAAGGCCGCGCGGATGTCTAAGGACACAATGATCTTTAGTCTGTGGTAAGCGTACCGGTATTATAGTAACTTTCGGTAATGCATCCATGATCGGCACGAAACCCAGCCTGCTCCTCACGCGTATTGCACAATCTAAGAATAATGATGGACGCCAACAGCTTTGATGCCATTGCGTTGGGGTTTGCATCTATGTGGTTAGCGTAAACACTGCGTGGGCCCTTTTGAAGACGGGAACAACAATCGATTCCCTCTTCCCACGAAGGAGGTAACTGTTCAGTGTTCCAAACTTGAGAGAACACAACTGACAATTCTCTAAAAAGTTTAATTCCACCATCTGTAAATAGGGCTGGAAACAGACCATCGGTACCCGGCGGTTTGTGACATCCAAGACTTGAATTACCCTGAGGATCTCCGCCTCGGAAGGTGAGTCCTTTGAGACAGACCGTGGGACGTGTACCGGAATAGCTGTATGAGAAGCTGACGCTGGTGGCCAGCTAAACTGTGCCTCAAAGTGCTCCCCCTAGTGTGCGAGACATTGCTTTTGGTTGTGAATAAGTAAGCTCTCAGCTTCATAGACCGTTTCGCCCACACCCAAAGCTTTCCTACTGGTGACTGGAATGAGAGAAAACAGCACGTTCGATCTCTGATGCACGTTGGGATCACCAATTTTCGCAGTCTCTGCGTAGGCCTGTGTTAAGTCCACGCCCCGTTTTAATTTGTGCTACGCTATGCTCGCTACCGGTCGGTGTTGACCGATGTGCGTCAGGAAGGCGCAGATAATCAGCGGAAATCCAGTGTTGCGGCACGACGTGTCAGAACACAGTTAACCAAGACAACAGAATGCAGAACCTTCTTGATAAGCCACCAGTGCGGACTAATGCCATCAGGTGTGGCTGATTCTAGCTTTTCAGCCAGCGCGTTTTGAAGGACGGTTAGAAATGCTGGTTGAGACGACTTATCATAGTCCAACCGTCGCTGTGTCGTGCGTTTCAAACGCCCACCGAAGCAGATGGACAGCTTGGTGCAAAGTACTGCGTGATCGGATTCCAGGAGAGTGCTATAATATGATCAGCAGTCTTGTATGCAGCCCTACCATTTGTGGCTTATAGTAACGTGGCCAATCTGCGTTCGTCGCTGACTCAAGCAGGTGAATGCCAAGTGACGTACCGGCAGTTGGATAGTCTGAAGTTCCTACTGGCGAGGAATAGGCGGTGTTCGGAGAATAAAGCCAACAACCGTTCCCCATTTTCCGAACGACAGGAATCTAGTTGAAATATATCCTTCCACTGAGGATTAGGAGTCGGATTCTGGCCACAACGGAAGCAATCGGAATCCGCCCACATCCCCCTTGGGCTCCCAAAAAAAATTAGTAAGAACACCCGGTCTTCCATGGCCAACACACACGACACAGGTATCTCCCTACCCATCCCTAATGAACCGAACCAATGCGCATGTGTGATGAACAACGTCCTGTCGTGGAACTGGGGTGTCCATTATTTCTATTCCAGTTTGTCATGATTCCCCCTCTACTACACAGTTTGATATAAATTGTGATTTATTACCCTGTAGAAGAATCACTGCAAACGAGCTTGTTTGCTAGCGTGTGTATTGCTTACAGTGTGCAACAAAAATATATCCAGACAAAATGTACTTTTGTTCGGTAGTTGGGTGCTAAAATAGTCACGAATTGCAAGCTACACTAGATATTCAAGTTTTGGTGGGAATTAACAATGCATTTGTTTGTTTTCTACACACGATTTGAATTACTTTTTGCTTTCGGGGTTATTGTGGTAGAAACTGCAAACGCGTCAAAATTCACTCCTGCCGCTGGCTTCCATTCAATACCATATTACCTGTTGTCTATCCAACCACAGTCTGAATCTTTGTTGGCCCAGCCTGGATGCCGGAATGCCCTGATGGAAGTCCGATTCAAACAAAATCTATTTATCTCTCTACGACACATCTTGTATCACCCGCCACACCATTTCTTGCAATTCGGCCTAATGTTTGCAAACGATTTACGATTGCATAACAGTCGTCATAGGCCAAACTTTATTTGTTCAAAGCATACTTTCGTCTCTCTTTGTTTCTGCCTTCAAGATGGATCAAATATGAGAACATCTTTTGATTGCAATCTGATTGTGATCATAGTCTAACTATCCTTTTCTCATCTCGCTTGTTTTCCAGCTTGGCGAACAACTTTTGCGACTTTGCTTGAAGGAGTTGTTTGTCTTTCGTGTGATGCAAACCGATCCCAACTGGTCCAACTTCTTGTACGATCCAAAATCCGGCAAGGTTTGTTTTACTGGTTCCTTCCGTCACTTTCTCAATGGGTTTGCTGAGAAAGTTTTACCACCCGATATTATTCGGATGGTGATTTATATATATATATATCGGCAGTAGTATCGCACAGTGTGCTGAAAAATTCCCCTTCGTCTTGGCCAAATTTCTGTATCGTTGGATTGCAGTTTGATCGTTTGAGTTCACTGGGGAATTATTTCTCTATTCATCGGTTCTGTTTAACCGTGCATGTGCTTTTATCCTCCACCGTTGAAGTGGTGCCTCGATCAGCAGATAATTGGGCCAAGTAATTGGATCTTCAACTGTCTTCCCTTTGATTTGTTGCTAGTACTCAAGGCTCTTATCGGAGACTCCAACCGTACCCTATGTTTGACGAGTAAATACAGTTTAAACTAAGGTTTAAAAGACAATGGAATACTGCACTGTTTTTCTTTCCAAGTATTTGTGATCTTATTGTCAATTGCATTGAGAAGAGTGGATAGTGATACGTCTGGTTGATTTCAATTACCACCGCTGTCCCATTTTTCTTGTCGGCTTACATCTCCGGCTCATAACAATGCCTCCAACAATTTATCAACCAATGGTTGGTTGCCAGTACTGACCAGAGCTCTAGCTTATGTTACTTTATAAAAATTGCAACTGACGAGCTATTTCCATTGATGTCTGTTTTCTCTCTGAGATCCAAATAGTGAACAATGAAATAATGGGTCGCCCAATTGCTCGAGACCTTTTCAAGAGACAGTTCCTTCACAGAGCAGGTCTCGATGAAGTTTGTTTCGAGCTACTCAGTGTGTGAATTGTACTGCCTGATGCGGTTCCCTACTCTTCACAAAAGTCCTACTAGCGGTGCCATGAGGTCTAAAGACGATCCCATGTTCACAGAGAATGCGATACCAAGCGGTATTCAATCATTGTTTACCCCCGTCCCTCCCGTGACTTACATAACACGACAGTTTCGGCCAATGGGAAGGAAAGCCATTTCCCATAGTCAACACATAAAATATATCTGTGCCTACACATTTACAAATCGGGGAGTTGATCTGGGACAAACAGGCCTCGAAGAATCATTGCAATAATTCTGTTAGATATTCTGAGCTAGATGCGTATAACTTCAGCCAACTTGACGCCGGGATTCGAACTCACGACCTTCGGATTACTGTGATGGTGACAAACAGCACATGACACAGCTATTCCCTAACCACCCCTAATTAACTGAACCAATGCGCATTTGTGACGACCAAAGTGTGAGCAATATCCGGTCATGGAACTGGAATGTTGATTATTTCTTATCCACAGTATCAGATCCAAATTTGGAACGGATGTCTTTGAAAGAACTAAAGAAGCGAGTTGCCGAACATAACGGGAAATCCAAACACCGTCCAAGAAATACATCGAAACTTAGAACCCTTGGGAGGAACTCAGCTATTGCTCCACATTCCGTTTCTGAGGACCACCCTATGGACTTATTCATATAGAGAATGATTAATTACTGAGGCATTGTTCATCAACAGCGATCCACTATGCGTCCATCGATCGGACGGGGTCCGTTTCTTAGCTCACTGGCTTGATGCTACTTGCACAACCAACCTCCCCCACACGCACAGCCATGCATACTGACACACAACATTAAATCTAGCCACACCACAAAACTGCTCACAGACTAATCCCCCAGCTCCTATGATGTCATCCTTAGCTCTTTAACCTCTTGTTTCATTCACAACTTCCATGTCATCATTTATTAACACACGCACACACACATCAACCCAATTTTTTCTTCCCCTAGACCAATCAAAAGTACCTCCAATTGATAGTTTCTTTCATAGTTTTTGTTTAATGTTCGCTTGGTAATTGACTTGAAAAAGGCCTTCCAAGAGGGTCGAAACGTCGTCAACCGAAGATTATTGCCTTTTCGGTTTTCTCTCGTTTTGGTTCATCCAAACATTCCTATACGGATCTAATTATTTCTTTTCTCATGATTTCTCCTCCCTACTAAATATTTTTACGTCAATTGTGATTTACTGGCCTGTAGATGAATCACCGCAAACGAGCTTGTTCGTTACTGTGTTTTTCTTGCAACGTTTAATGAAGTTATATACAAACCATTGCTACTTGGCTGTCGCTATCAATTTGATGCATTACTATACAGCATCGAATCCAGTTCTAGTCGCATTGCCACATATCCAGTTTAGGTCGCTTACACCAACGATGATCTTTTTATCTGAGACCATCCTTTAGCTCGTGCATTTAATTTACGCGCGTCTAATTTGCTCGTATTCTATATTTTCATCTTGGCAATGCCTCCACCTTTTGATTGAATTTTATCTTCTTCGTGGGCCGAAAGACGGCCACAAAACGTGGTTCATAAATGTGGAATGTTGTTGATTGTACAAACTCAAATGAATGTCGTCCTTGGTGCCGCTAGAAATGAATCGTTGTTTGTGTACATCACTCTAAAAATACTATTTAGCAAACAAAAGCATAACTTCATCGAAATTTGATTTTCATAATAATTTTCCCAATATTTATGTCCTTTCCGTGCTCTAGATCGTTCTGTTGGATTTTGGTGCCTCGCGCATTTACAACAAGCATTTCGTTAATCTATACATTCGGCTGATTCATGCCGCTTCCGAACGCAATCGAGACGATATACTGAAATATTCACATCAGTTGGGCTTCCTTACTGGTTATGAGACCAAGGCAAGCTTTGTTACTCATTTTTAACGTCTGACTACTGTCGGATTTTATTTCACGGTGATCAGACGTGTCATATCTTAGTAGCATACCAGATTTTTTTTCTTTTTTTAGATTGATTTGGTTCTCCTTTCGCAGTTCAAGTTGGCTTTTATTAGCACTAGCAGTTCCATTCCTTTGTGTTATGTGCTGCGACACGTAACTAAACCAGATTCGCCTACCGTTCAATAGCTTTTTGTCCATTCTAAGCATCCACTAGCTTCTTGGAGGCCCTCGAGGTCCTTAAAGTTTTCAATTAGTGCTAAATGATCACCACAAATGTTGGGTGATGTCACAGTCTCTTACCGGGATTAATCATTTTGCTACGGAAATTTGAAAAGGAATAGGTTTGAAGGGCAGCCTTGCGTATAATCCACTGAAGACGGTTTAGAATAGTGGAAGTTGACTGCATGCCCTTGGGGTACTGTGACTTAAAGTTTTGAGTATTGACAATTTCTGGGTATTCTGTTTCTCACAAAAATTAACGGTCCCCTTGTGTATAACAATTGATAAAGGAGAAGGTCTTGTTAATGTTTAAGAATACAACGACCCTCGGTCTTTTGAGAGCTTGATAGTGCTCTAGCGACTGTCGGAGGTTAAAGATTTGCTTGTCATACCCAAGACCGGTACAGAAACCGGTCCACTCTTTAACAGTGATTTACAACCCTTGAAAAATGACCATCGTTAACGGGTTTGGTGCAATCGGGATTGGAATTAAACGTCTACAGGAATAACATACTTGTTATTGGGTATACGCAATCTAGTAGCATAAATGCATACATCAAATATGAGGACAAGTTTACTCATGCGCTATAACGTATTGGATACGTCCTTTACAGCTTGATTGATTGCGAATTTTAGACAGAACCTAGTTGCCTTGTGATGGTTCTGGTCATTTATTTTGGTCACTGAAAAAAATCAGTGCAGTTTCAGGTACTTGTGCTCTGAAACTATGCTGAACCTTAATTTGTTCTGCAAAAGAAACACTGGATGTGTCTTTGGCGGGTCAGTCAGATTTAGTCAGCGCTACCATATGTCTATTTCGCTTATATTGGTTATCGGAATATCTTTACTCATTCGTCCGGTTATCTGGTGTTATGTAATCAGTTGGGAGGACTTGAAGTTTCCAACGGAAAGCAATGTGCAGGAGGATGAGACAGTCATTTCCAAGAGAAGTCTATTATCTTTATTGTGTACCGTTCTGACAATCCAATTCCTGTGTATATTCCCTGCTCATTGTGTTGCGACTTTTACGTTGCAGATCATGAACGATGCTCATGTGGAAGCTGTAAGTATTCTTGGTGAAGCGTTCGCCTCCAGTGTGCCTTTCGATTTTGGACGTCAGTCCACTACTCGGCACATTAATCGACTCATTCCGGTCATGATCGAGCACCGATTAACCCCTCCACCGGATGAAAGCTACTCACTACATCGCAAAATGTCCGGTTGCTTTTTGCTGTGTGGAAAGTTGAAATCAGTTGTCGACTGTCGTCCACTCTTTCTCCAGATTTGGAAGAGTTACCAATTCGATACTTCTTCGAATGACCCAGATTCTTCGAAATAGTCACGTTTTTCCTTTCTGTTTATAGTATATATTTTCTTGTACTTCAAGCAGCGTATTGAATAAAGTTCTTGAGTTATCTACACTCCTTTCGTTCTGTTTACCTCCTTGGATGTTTGTTGTTTGTTGAAATTCAACCCGACCTGAAAGTTCCACTTCGCTGCACCAACGGTCGTGTAAGGTGTTCACTGTTGCTCACCATGCAATACCCCCGGGATTTCATTCAGTACTGGAGTGTTGTCTTTATGTCTTCGAGAGACAGCGCAGACATGAAGTGAAAGTGTTTCAAAGGTACGGCTTTACCTGGTTGTGGCTCGACATGCATAAGCTTGCGGTTATTGTTAGCCGCGGGGTTGAAAAGTGAACCGGACCTACAGAAGGAGGGGGTTTCGGTGAACAGGAAGTAGTCGATCATGTCTCTAGACCCTGAACATTCTCATACTCCTATTGGGCGCT
>UZAN01044923.1:0-18557 GCA_900618425.1 Echinostoma caproni
AAGGCTGGTAGCGATTGGAAAAAAACAAAGGGCGGTCAAGCTAAGACCTGGCATGGGGGTGTGAAAACCCTAACCAGGAGACTAGGTCACATAAGCCCCGTTAGGTTCCCTGGCTGGGGACCTCGGGATGATGGTTACCGATGGTTAGCTACACTGAGTGATATGGCCGGGTGGCGCTCGTGCATCCACTCGTTATTTTCCTAACATCACTCTATATGTATTCCCATCTTCGGCTTGAATTTGCTTCAACATTCCAATCTTCACTTCGCTCTTTTATCCAAATGGGCAACCAAAACCGGCGCACGAAGGTGCATGGATAATGGTTGTAAAAACTGAACTGAAATTTGGTTCAGTTATTGCCTCGTTCACTTTAAGACGACTTACTCCTACGGAAGGATAAATCACCCTTTTGGTCGAATCCATGAAGATTCTTGGCAAAATGCTACAAGGTGGTATCCATGTTATTCGAAAATGCAACTAGCCTAGTGTAACTTGTAGGGCAACATAGCGATGACCTCATTTAGTGGCGGCACAACTTTCGAAGGTGTAAGGGATGGCTACTTTTCGTCACGCAGCGTCGTGATTCCAGCATGTTTCGAGAGGGACCAGAGCAAGCGATAAGTGATGATTGCCGATTTACACATGTAGGTGCTGAATTACATTTTATCATGTTTTTTACGGTCATGATGCCTTTATTGATTTGTTCCGGGGCGATCCATGGTAGCTGTAAACAGATGCACCCACACTTTCTTTTACTAGTTTTTCTTCTCTATATATTTTCTTCATCATCTAGGCTATTCAGGAACAATTCCCCTTCATCTTCTGACGAGGCCGCTGCAACGACTGACCAACTGTCAAGGTAAGAGGTGTCCATGTCAGTTTGAGATCGTTTAATAACCGTACCTGCTCAAAAGGAAATACACTGTATCCAAAACGTCCTTTGGTGACTCATGGCTTTCATACGATACCTGCAGTCAATGGTACAGAAAAAATAAAAACACTTTTCTATTGCCTTGTCCTGTTCTAATGTGATATCTTTAGAACTGTTCCTTTAAAACCACAGGCTTTCTTACCTGAAGAAATGGGGAGAATTTGAATTCTTATGGATAGTGGATTGCCCCTATCAGATGGATGTATCAAAGCAGCAGAAGATCTTGAAATTACTGAGGAATTTTTTATCCGAATCGGGAATCATCAGTGAATCTTCTCAGTTCAGCCACGATAGTTCGAACCACAACACACGGATCATAAATCAAATTCGTCGCCTGTTTGAGATATCCGGGTAGCAATAACCAGCTCGCTTCGTGCCAGCAGTGTGGCGCAGTGCCCGAACCTCTTCAAGCATTAAAAAACACCCTATCTCACAACTTAGCGGTGTCCTTCATCGGAGGTTCTGCGTTGGAATGTCACTCCCACTGCCATTTTGTCCTCCTTCCTAAATATTGACAGTACCACTGAAGGAAATAACAGTACTGTTATATCGTTCATATTATTTTTATGGATGAACCATACATTATCATTTTCGTGTGTACACTCAAGTGACAAAAGTGCCTTAGTTAACTCTCAAGTTGTAGAACCATTCTTTCATATTTGCATTTCATATACCGACTTGTGATCCCTGTTCGTTCTCGTTTTAGCTGTAATTTACACAGCAAATGTAAATATTCATTATGATAGGGAAAAGTTAAAAGAACATTTGCTGAACTCCTCAGCCAGTTTATTCAACAGTGCGAACTATGGTATCGAACGAAATAACATCTGCACCTAGCCTGCCTGTATTATCGATATCACATAAAAACAACGTTGAATGGCTGTTATTTACCCAGAATTATCATAGCTCTAATCATTACCGATCATCATATTGACTTTCAAGGACTGATCGATGACTAATTATCAAGCCTCTGTACCTACGTACATGATAGTACCATTTGGATTTCATTCAAGCATGCTGTCTTACTTTATCTTTAGTCAGTTTAAGTGGTAACAAGAACGTGATCTGTATACAATTTGACGAATTAAACATTACTGGTAATTCAGTATGTGCTTCATTTAAACTTGCTTGAACGTGTACCAATGCATCTCCTAATGTTTGAGCATATGCTCACCGTATGCGCCATGTACCTTTCACTCGATCGGTTGTTCAGTATCTACTAAAAATATATACGATGCTTCTTCTGTTTATACTCACCGGTCTGTCAACACTCCATGCAATCTGTGTGGACAGATAAGCCCATTTGGAATAACTATCGTGGCAGAGGTATTCTCTCGGATGCGTATCCTTGTCCTGTGCCGCGAGATTGCACTGCACGTTGACGCCCTCGTTCCTACTTCTCCTGCTCCTCTCTAGATTATTCTGTTCATTTTCAGTTTCACAGATTATGTACATTTCAGCACAATAAATGATATATTCCTCTATAGTGTGCTTCTGTAACAACTAGGTAAAATGTGCATAACTATTCGTGAGAGTATTAGCATTAAGGGAGAGAGGATGGGATCAATCCATGTTTTCGCTCTATTGACTCAGCATTTCTCTCCTTCTCTCATGCAGTGTATTGCAGCACTCCGTGTTTTGCCATCAAGACAGTAATGCAGTTGTAAAGTGTATTATGGAGCGTCCCCAGTCGATGAGATTTCCCCCAATGATTGGCGGAACTAATCGCCGTTTTATATTCACCATTAGGAACTCTTCCGAAAATAGTCGACCAAATATTTTGCATCCTGGATACCAGTCAGTGCAGGTAAGCTAATGGATACCCCGATGCCACGTGAGTTTCTTGGCATCGTTCACCCATAACCACGCACTTACTACCTGTCTTCGGATACATGGGTTGAATAACATGGTGTAGCTGCCGAGCTCATGTTCGTCGCTTGCGCTGATCGCCTTTTCGGTGGGGTGGTTTAATCCCACTTAAGTTGGAATAGAAGAGTTTAAAGAAAGCCAGTCACTTCAGTGTACAGTTGCCAGTTATTCCGAAGGGTGCTTTTTAGCTTTTGTCTCAGGTGAATCAGTCAAAGTAATGTTGAATTCCAACACTGTTGTTCTTGTGATTGATGTTCCCTTCATAGGAAACCAAGTTAAAGAACGGCGTCTTCTGATCAGTTCGATGAATACGAGAACAGAACGTGACAGAATACGCTATGTCAGTACTCGCACAATCTGAAGTTGTGGTGATCATTTGCTTGTACTCACCGTCGGGCTTCAGCTATAGTCCTGCTGGTCTCCATCAATTCAGTAACATCAATAAAACACCGGCATTTTCCCACGCCAGCGATTAGTTCAAATACATTTTTCATTGGTTCTATGGGAATTTTTAGGGAAAACTAAATTTTCCATACGGTACAATGTTTTTCAACGACAAATTCATTTGTTTCTGTGTCCAACCCCCCACCCCCGGCCTGTGAAATGGCTTTGATTCATCTGCGTACGATAGTGTGGTCTTTTCATCGGAAGCTAGCAAAATTTCCGGAGAACTGTACGCAAATTAAGTAAAAAGAACAATCAGTTGAAAAAAGGGTCTAAGCAGACTTCGATATGGATATAAAGAAACAAAGTCTGTTTGTCTTTTTTCAGATTGTTCATCATGTGGATAAAACAATGAACTGAAATGTAAAATAGCACCGTCTTGACGATTTGGGGGCTTTTTACTACCTGATTATCTAGGTTGGTATCCGGAGTTAGCTTAGGATGTCTCATCCCTAATTTGTGGTGAGAGAAACTAACTTGGCAGTGAGATGAGCTATTCGCAATCCGCCGCTTATTGATTGTTTATTTTGTCCACCCTTCAAATCCCTTTTTGGGGTACTCAACAACTTTTCTGATAGGACAGTGTCGGTTAACCATGGAGAGGGATTGATGACAAACATTGCTTTCGCAATTCCCGATGTAATTGAGTGTTTATTGCATCCGGTGCGATAAGTTTCAGATCATAGTTTGTCAACACACATACACACCTGACAGGTTATCTTTCATCCACCGGCTTATTTCATATTTTCTACCAACCGTGATTTGTTTAGCATAATCTATTTGTATTTGTACAGACTTATGCGTGAACAGATATCTGCATTTCAGTTAAAAGTCATTAATTAAATGTCATTAAAATAAGGAAATATGAGTAAAACATCTAACCTCCGAGGTTGTTGAGAAATTCAGAAGAAACGCTCTGTCGGTTTCACATTCGTACCGGTGAAGTTCACACAGTTTTTTAAATAGATCATCAACAGGTATCTACTCTAGATGGTATTTGTATTTCCCATAATATATCTGACGATGATTCTCTTATCCATCTCATGAAGCCACTTATTTTGTGAATCACCGTGCAACAAAAGGTCACATTTTCGTATTGGTATTTTTGATAATGTTTTTCTGTGTTCTACCTTCCGTGTGCTCGCTGTAATCCTCCTTCTCCCGAGTGTACTCGACAATGCTTCTTGCAATTTAATTGTAACCATGTAATTGCTTGCAATGCTCTAGTTTTCTTATCTATCTACTAATATTTTGTTTTCCATTGGTACCACGGTGGGATGCTGCATGGAATACAGAATCGGACACTTACCTCTTCCAGCACCGCTCAAATTCTCTCCACTGCGACTGTCCAGACACACTCTGTTATCCAAATGGTTAATAACCCCTCGGACGGTGAGTAATTCAGTCTCGTCATCCTTATTGATCGTTTTCATCACGAAGCTCGACGAATTGTACACTCACAATTGAATAACAGTCAAATACAAAAGATTTCAAGCTAAACGTATCCTTCCGTTCGTTTCACGTTTTTCCTAAACATATTTCCGAAATAAAAGGGGATTTCGTCATTCTGTTCTGTGGGAATATTGTATACGGAAACAGATAGCTGTTCACAAAACACTAAACACATTCTGTCATCATTATTTTACAACTTTTTGCAAACCAATATTAAGGGAAGAGTAGGCCCATCATACCACATGGCGTAAGATGCTGTAGAAACCAGCACCCCCGAACTTCGATTTGACAAATAGAAGTCCGGAGTAGCACCGGTATACTATCGAGCCGACGAAAGAGAAGCTGTCCTCCAAGTAATAAATAATCGGGGGTTATTTTTGTTACTTAAGTTACGTAGCTTGTTTATTTATCCGTCCAGATTGACCAATGAAGTGCCAGTGCTTCGTCAGCCCCATTACACTGAAGATTTCACTTGGGGCTGTGATTAAATACGTGAGATCAAAGTGTCAAGCTTGGCGAGAAACTGGAAACCAAATCATTAATAAGTGCAAATGGATAAGATGAGTAGATCGAGTTATCAATGAATCATTCAGCTCGGAATCGGGTTTACTTTACGTGTCATCAACTCGGATTATTCGCGAACTGCTCTGAACTAATTTCTCCTCGTATAAACATAACTGACTGTTCAAGCTCGAGATCATTAACGTCCGCCACCAATCACTCTTCAGTTTTTCAAATGGTAATTGTGTTAATTCAAACGAGTGTTTCCGATTTGTTTGCTAGTGCACGATCATCACGCAGATAATTACGCCCAATGTATTTTTATATTCTGTCACTCCAGTACATCGTTTACACAGGAGCAGGTACCTTAACCATTATCCAATTGGCCTTTTCTTATTCAACCTTGTTTTGTCTTTTTTTATCCCAGTTCGTCTTTGGGATTTCGTCAGATCTCCGACGGTCGATCCAAATGCTGTGTTGCATATGAATCCAACCTGTCCGGTCCCGTGGACTGCGGTGAGCATAATCATTTCCCTATTCATGCATCTTCTTGTATGCAAAAATTTGCTTTCATCAGAACTGATTTTCATAAAGCGATTTTGTGTTTTACAAGTGGCATATGGAGTTGTTATTCAGCGGTTTAGGTTGCTGTCACTGGTGTGCTCCAATTTCAAATCCTACTACAATCACCGAATTGTGGCTGTGGGCGACGTTGCCCTTGTCTGTCTCAGTGGTTCAGTTTACTGTGTACCGTTATCAATCTTGCACTTTAGCGCAGTGGTTTTAGTCACGGTCTTCTGGCTACCCAGATGGATAAAGAAATAAACGGGTGGTATAAACAGTTGAGCTAAGTCCCAGGATAGAGAAACGGGATGCAGTTTAATTAACTTTGCCCTAATCTCTCCACTCCTACTTGCCTCTGTTGGGGCTTTTCGACCGGTAAACCTCTCCTCATTTATTTACAGGAGTCACCTTTCAAGGGAGAAACTGGTTCACCTCTACACACTGACCTTCCCGGCATGATTAGATCTTCGTCTGTGATCAACCATCGTGTTTACCTCACCAGACCAAAGAAGCACACAAGCTAACACATCGCATGAAGATGCAGCTTAGTTCTGATGGACGTGCTATTAGGGGACTTCGTGTCGATGGCTTTACCATTTCTGTTATTCTGTTCATCGCACAGTAATAGTAAAAAACGCCACCACGAATGCGCTTTTTATCCAAGATAAAAAACTCGTTATATTTTCACTACCTGTATTGTCGTACCCATCTGTTACTTCCACAAACATCTGGTAATTTCCTTTTGATAAATCACTTAAATATGTTAATTTTCGTAAACTAATCTGTGTGGTCGCTATAAATTAACTCCTCTAATGGATTTTGTTGCTAGGACCTTCATATCGAGGACATAGGATTGGCATGTCGATTCATTTGTGCTTGAATGTCACTAACTGCCAAACGAGCAATTGTGATTATGTGTCTGCCTTTTTACTTCCTTCTTTTACGATAGGATGGTTTTGTTTATCAACTTAATACATGTACTAGATAAGGGAACTTACAGGATTTCTTAAAATGTGTTCTGTTTCATTATTCCTACCCAGGTTCGACCAGGTTTGCGTTACATCACGCCAGGAAGATTACCTCGTGAGAGCAATATCGGTCCAGGTAGAGTAGATTTGCATCATTTATTGCTTGCAATATTCTCCTCACCAGTGGGTCATGTTTTTTTCCTTTATGAAGTGAGAATCGAAAACGTCTACCGGAATCGTGTAGTTAATTCGTCATAGGTTTCTTGCCTTCTCGCTCAGCATTCCGTTTATTCCGTTTGAGGCCATGTTTGACTGTTCACTTCTATTTCTGTGAACGAGTTAACTGCGAAACTTCCATAATATCACACAACTTCCTGTGCAAAATTCGCGGAGAGGATTCTCACAGATCCTGACCACCCATTACCCGCAAAATGGATACTTTGTCGTTGCCTTCCCTCCACACGCTCAATCCCCCTAAATTTCATCTCGTATAAACACTTATCTTGCACGCTTATTTACAAACGAAGAGAGGATAACAACTGAAGTTCATCTTAACGTTGGTCTATGAAATTTCCGTATGTCTGTAAATACTCTCCCCGTTGAATATATTCTGTGTGACGGTTGTTATGTATAGTTTTTTAACTGAAACGTAAGCTTCAGTGCTTGCAATACCATACAAAGTTCACTAGTTCAGTTTGTAAGCATTGAGTCCACCCCTACGTTTATCTATCTCATCGAATAGTATCTCTTCTACATGATCAGTGGTATTGTCCTCAAACTGACCAATTCATCAAAATATGCCTTTGGGACTAGCTGCGCTTTTTTCCAAATCTCGGTACCCCTCATCCCAATTGCTCCAGGCGCTATTTCCCACATCCTTTTACGACAGTCAAAAGCACAAATCAACCAAAACCTAGATGAGTAAATCCGTTACGCTAAGGCTATGCGGATACTCTAGCGCATTTCAGGATTGACGGTAACGGTTCAGTTGCTTACTTCAATTTTGGAATTCGCCACGATTGTCCATGGTCTCCCAGGCATATTTGGACGGAACCAGATTGCAGGATATTTTACTTGGGTCAAAATATGCTGGTATTGTATGATGAGGTTGCTTTATTTTCATCTTGTGTTGACTCAAACAGTGATAGCAGTCAATACTTCTTCACTCAACCAGTACTAACATTTCTCAAGATACAATTGCTTGAAGGGTCATCAAGAATCTTTAAGACGAACACGAAACTGCAATTTAGTCAAATAACCCTTGGAATAGTTCACTAAGGGGAATGGCAGAAGCGTGACTTGTTTTTTCGAAAGATCGCGACATACAACAGCAGGGTTTTCTTCTCAAAGACCAGGAAAAATAGTAGGAGAACAAAACTGGATTAAGAACGTATCAGAGTTCGGGAATCTAAAGGGTTAACCAAAGCAACTTACTCTTAAAGGTCTCTATTCTCAGGGACCATCGAAGTTGTTGTCACTTTGAGATATTTAACTGCATTTGATTTTGGAAGGCAAGTTGCCTGCAGTGTAATTGGTTCGGTTTGAAAATAGTTGAGATGTGCACTATATGTTTCTGAACAGGCGTGAACCGCGAGAAGGTTGAGGAAGAAATCGCCAGATTAGATTGAATTATCCTCTGACAGAAAGAAAAAGTAAGCGGGCAATCCGAAAAAGAAGCAGTGGTAGAACGGCTTCAATGAGTGCACTTGATTCGGTTACTACGGGACCGGGAACATTTCCAGCATACTTTCTTCGCGAAAAATTTATCCGCTAATTATACCAGCAAATTAGTTTGACAGCCCAGAAATTATGTTTCTTGTAGAAACATCGATCAGGGAATGTAATCCATAGCAAAGTAGTCAAATAGGGGCTATCGAATAGACTTCGGTGAAGAATCAACTGATTTCTTGATAGAATGGAAATTAAGGATACAGCACCAGTTCAGTTCAATTCAGTTTGTACAACCATTAACCATGAACCTTCGCGTGGCGGTTTCGGATGAACATTAGGAGAAAGACAGGAAAGTTGGAAGTAGGATTGAATAGAAAAAATTAGAATTTCAGTGGACTAATGTTGCAAAGAAATTGATCAGATGCACGAACGCCTCTGTTTGCGACAGAGCCATATCACTCTGTCTCTAACCATCGGTGACCATGATCTCGGGGTCCCCATTCGGGGAGCCTAACGGAAACTATGTGACGCAGACTCCTGATTAGGATTTTCATATCCTCCTGTCCGGTCTTATTTTGACCACTCTTGGCTTTTTCCATCCACTACTTGCCTCGGCAAACATCACTCGCCGTGGCAACCTATCTGGTGACATGCGTAGCACGTGTCCCAACCAACGTAACCTATGGAGGTCGACCATTTGCTCCAGTGGGCGACCGCGAATACCTAAAACGCTGCATCTGACCTCAGCATCGCTCTTCCGGCTGCTCCACCACACTTCATCTGCAATGCGTCCGCCGGGTAACATGTAGCTGCCCAAATAACAAAACTCCACCTGCTCTATTACTTCCCCAGTTAGAGTGAGGCTGGGTGCTAGACTAACCCAGTCTTGTGGCAACATTTTACAGTTTGGAGGTGCAAAACTCATACCGAGCATGGCTACACTGGCATTCATGCCGTCCAGAAAAGTTTGCAAGTTACCTGCATCCTCACTTAGTAGCAGTGTTGTCTGCATACTCCAGATCAGACAGTCTGCCACCTGGGAGTAAATCGACACCGCTATCCTCGCACGAGGATAGGGTTGTTTCCATAATCAGATCTATAACAAAGTTAAATAAAAACGGAGAAAGGGGACAACCCTGTCGAACACCACTTTCCGTGGTGAACTCGGGCGAAAATGTGCCGTAAGCTCGGATTCGACTTTGGTTATTAGTATAAAGAGATTGTAATATTGAAATGAACTTCTCGGGCACACCCTTCAGAGCGAGGCAGCGCCAGAGTTTAGAGCGGTAGACT
Source organism: Echinostoma caproni (assembly GCA_900618425.1). Taxonomy (NCBI): domain Eukaryota; kingdom Metazoa; phylum Platyhelminthes; class Trematoda; order Plagiorchiida; family Echinostomatidae; genus Echinostoma; species Echinostoma caproni. The sequence continues at coordinate 9,694 of UZAN01044923.1, forward strand.
GAGTCGAAAACCGCTTTCAGATCAAGAAAGACAGAGGTGGTGGGTCTACGAAAAGAATCTCCGTGCTCCGGAGTTTGGCAAAGAGTGAAGATGTGGTCGATACAACCTCGACCAGGTCTAAAACTAGCCTGGTTCTAGAACGTGCGGTAGACAACCGTTGAAGTATGATACCGGAGAGAAGTTTAGAAATGATGTTGATTAAACTAATTCTTTTGTGGTTTTCACATCAGGATGTGTCACCTTTCTTGTAAATCGGTATGATTTTCGATTCATACCATTCAGTTGGCACGTCTCCCCTCTCCCACACTGAGCCCCGGAGTATTGTTCACTCCGAAACCAAGGCTGGGCCTCCATCCTTACAAGCCGATGGGAACATCCTCCCTGGGCCGGAGGCCTTATACCTTTTGAGGTAGCTTATTTCCCGGGAAACCTCCATTTCAGATGGAGGACTGACGTCAACTGGGAGTACTTGCCCAGTCGAGGTGGTGGGTGATAGTTCATATGTCAAACGGGGCCAGTTGAACTGAGTCTCGAAATGTTATGCCCATCGATCAAGACGGCGTTGCTGATCGTGAGTCAGTGTGCCATCGGGTCCCTAATTACCTCACGCCTGTTTTCCTGAGGCCCGTATTGCTAATTAGACGGAAAAGGTTGCGACTATTGCCGATAACCGTAGCCTTCTCCAGCTCTCTACACTTTCCTATCCACCACTTCTCCCGATCTGACTCTTGATGAGCTGTCGTTTGAGCGAATTGCGCGCTGTCATATGTGGCATCGGGAAGGAGGGTTCTGCAGGCGTCCAGCAGGGTAGTCGAGGTCGACGCGATTTATCTTTTATGTTTAGAGCTTGCGGCAGGGTCCGACGTTGTTTTTATCGATTTTTGCATTGCTTCCATTTGCTTTAGAAAATTTAAAGGAGTCGTTTGGGCTGTAGTTATTTGAGAATAATACTGTCAGCTTAAGACTACTTAATTTGAGAAATAATGATAGAACTAGATGGATTTTGGATGATCATAACCAACCGTACTTACATTGAATATATTTTTCACACACTTCTGAGATCATTGCCACAACTAAGATGTAGATGTGTGGTTCGTACGCTTCGTATTTTTGGAGCATTTCGCAAGGAGTAAGGGAAGGTGGACACGTCACAACCCGATTCTGCCACCCCCAATCATACTGAGGCTTTCAAAGGCAAATGTAACCCGGGCGATTGATGAACCTTCCGAGTTGTGGAACGATTTAGATTTAGATGCGTGAACACTAAATCTGCTTTCATTTCCTCCCGCAAACCCTTATCTGACACTATATATACTGTGTTGTATTGGTGTGAGCAGAACACTGAATACGATCTTGTTTGCTGAACACTATCTGAAAATGGGAACTTTCAGTTGGTATTTAGGGCGGAAAAAGCTATGTTGGCGGGCTTCCAAATTGCAAACTACGGGATAACGGGCTAATGGTTCATGCATCAATTAGCTAAAATTTCAACAAAAATCTAGGAATGTTATTAGGAATAAAACCCAATGTTAAATCCCATTTTTCTATCTTATAAATAAATAGTTTGTAGAGTTCCACAGCCGTTGTTGTTGTGGTTTTCTTTCTACTCCATTAATCCATCGAAACTGGAACATGACGAACATTCAGTGACCTGTTAAAATTTTGTTTTCCGATCTTGTAGTTTATTTCAGCAGGTTCCCTTGCTGTTCACATATTAGTTACCATTATCCGCTCGATTTATCCATAGTTTCTATGACTCAACTTCATCATGATTGTCAACCAATACAAAGGACTCATGTGATTCCACGATCCAATGGCGATTCTGTTCGACCACCACCATTGGAGTTCTTCTACGTTAAGCATCCAGTTACGTTGAACTCGGGCCCCTCATCAGGTGGAGGACAAGCATCAATACGCGGATCAAGCACTCTCATCAGTGATTCTGTTACCCGACCGAAATCGCACTTTCGCTGCGCACTTTGTCCGTTCACGTGAGTCCATGTTTCCCAATCCCTTATTTCCATGTCCTTCTGTTGTGTGCAACTTTTTATCAGGAGATGATTTGGAACAGGCCCTGCACGCCACAATATCCCGGCTCGAAAAATTATTGTCTCTCTTCTGTAAATGCAACACACTAAAAGACTCCAACTCACGGGTGCATATTTTTGTCGTTCGTTATAGTTGAACTCTGAAGCAGAAGTAATCAGTATTATCAGTGACTCCGGTCGTGGGACTATTCTCCTCTGGACTCTTACACCCGAGTCCTTTGCGTGCAGTTCGGAATCCATGATGAGAACCGTCCTTCGCGTCTAACTACTTGTCCATATAGAGCATTATAAAGGGACTCAAACGGTCTTCTAGTTCGTTCGCTCCTACTAATGAATAATTTATGTTGGAGCTTCAACCCAAACAGCCTCAGTATCTTACCCTACGATTGTTTCGGTCTTTAGCGGCTCCGATGTGGAACCGAAACTTCAATTGCGGTAGTCCTATCCCAACCACCTGTGTGGATTGAATTCTACTCGCTGGTATTTGTATAACAACCAGTATATCGGTTCAGTGACCAATTAAAAACTGTTGCTATCGCTTTGACAAATCCACGGACGCTTTTAATCGAGGAGATATTTGTGTTTCGACGATTAGTTATGCTAGCTCCCAGCTCTTACTCCTGTGGTGTTGTGCAGTAGTGGATTTCGCCCTAGACCGCTTTTTTATTACATACCTAAGCGATGAACAACAGACGGGGCGAAATCCATAGTCACGAGGACCCGCTGTTCAGTGATGGAAACCGGCAACCTATGCCCCGGAACTTGGAGTGGCGGATCACAGAAGGCCCCGATAGTTTAGGCGTGGTATTGAACCGAACAACAGCAGTGCTGCCTATCACCAAAGTCGGGTGGCAGTGGTAGGGCTCGAACCTCGGACCATAAGGTCCAAAGCACTCTAGTGTCTACGACTAAACCACTGCGCTACTACCACCCAGCATTCGAGCAATATAAAAACCATCTGTGAGTGATAGAGCCCGAGATTTGTGCCTGAAATCGGTTTTCTGTTTTGGGATACGGATGGTTTCAGAAAACGTGCAGTATGTTTGATTATTTATCACAGTGATGTTCAGCGTTTGTTCATTAACTGTTACCAGTTACTGCATTGAGAGTGTCACCTCGATTAGTGATGAAACGTTTGCAATACAATTACCAAGCTCGGCGAACAACTGAACACCAAGTTATACTACCCTAGCTACAAAAACAACAATCAACACCGTTGTTTACAAAACTGTCATTTATCACAGTCTTCATAATTGCGGAAATAGTAAGTCGTTTCTTGTAGTCAAAACATTTGATTGCGTTGGAAAGCTGAAGCGTGAGTGCTTACCGATAAAGATGACTCCAGAAGTAATCTGCAATGATTTTTAAAACTGATCGGTTTTTCTTCATTCAAAATTTTGTGTAGACAACCCTTCGCCATCCGCTGAATACCGTCTACTATCTATTATTTACAGTGCATCAAAAGCTGATCGTGTCTATCGTCATTTCACGCGAGCCCATTCTACCACACCTCAAAATGACGCATTTCAACCAACTTCGGTATCAGATATCGCACGCGAAAGACTTCCAAGCGAAATCGCAGAAAACTTGAATCACAAGTCCCCTTCGAATGCATTCCAACCTCGCCTGTCACCCGTGAAAGATGTCGTAGATCCACTATATCTTGTTCCTCCCCGTTGTGATGCTTCCTCGAAAGGAACAACAGAAGGTTCTGCTCTATCCCCACAGGCAGTGTGCAATTCCCCCTCGGTACCCCCTACACTCAGCTCATGCAGAACCGGGTTGGAACAAAACACAAATGGTGCTACATCATCAGGTCCCAGTGTTCTTGCCAAATGTTTGGAAAACTGTTCTCGGATCCCGCTGTCAACTGTCAGACGCCGCAAACAAGTGTTCAGCTCTATTCACAGATACACAGAGGAGTTATTTGATGAACAATCGACCGACCACTTACTGCTCACCGTCTCTCCTGATTCCTCCTCACCCTCCGATGAATCGCAAACTGGCGAACTGTCACCAAGTTCTTCAACCTTACGGCCTCTGTTTGTCGATCTCTCGTCAAAACCAAATAAGCTACCTAATACGGATCAGCGCTCGTCACTCTGTTCAATCACAGGTACGCGGTGTTCTAATATTACTTTTTCTCCTTTAAATCCTGAATTGTCTATAACCGTTAGTTGCTGAGTAGTAGTCATAAACTGTTTGACACCCGAGTAGGTAACTTTCAGCTATTGCGTGATTGCAACGGATAAAAATTGAATAAAACCCAAACGAGATAATGTTTGTTAAATGAACAAACTTGATTTTTATTTTCTTAAATGGTTTTACAAGTCATAGATGATTTTTGCTGGGTCGCAAAATCGACATGATAGTTAACGCAGAGCGGGACTACCACAGGAAGTGGTTTTGGATGCACCTTTGGACAGCAGTATATATATATATATATATATATATATATGCAATCACTTTTGTTTCGTAAAATTATATAACACGCTAGCAACACGAAACACCTTGTCTGTCTTGGTTGAACATAGCGTAGCACATGCGTGTGTGTCTTTATGTACGTTCTGAGTCCAGTCATTTCACGCCTGACTCGGCTGCTTTCTCGTTCCAGACGTGCCTGTTGTCCACTTTCGCATAAGACAGTCAGTGCGGATAACTCGAGACTAATCGAGAGATGGATCCCAGTCATACTCATGAGTATCCTGAACACAGGCAGTCACTGCAATGCAACAGGACTAGTCACCGTTCTCCTATTTCGATGATACGGTTGTATGGTAAGCTTAGTGTTCCATAGCAAAATATTACCGGGGACATAATGTTGAATTTTGTAAATTGTTAAAAAAGGGTGAAAATCTGTTATGGGCCAGCATTCAAAGTCCAACTGTGTAAACACTGTGCGCGACTCGGTTGTTCTAGGAAACTCATCTCCACGAGCTCGAAATTCCCAATCGAACCACGTGCCACGTTAATGGGGTTGCAGTCAAGTTTTACCCGCATTGGCTATTCATGGATGATGTATGCCCCTGATGTTCTTGTGCTACATGAGCAGTGTCCGGAAGCACAGCAATTTTTTCGCGGCAAACGCTTTGAGTTTGCTTCATACATTTTAGTTTAAATCAAGGTTAATTTGAATAATTTTCTTGGTGAAGGTTTCCATTCGGCTACACAGAGAACAAAGACGATCACTAATAGTGCAATGTCCAAAACGTTTAATCGAATTGTTCCATTTGTTTAATGCATCCAATAAATCAATGACCACGAGTCATTCTCGACTAGCTGAAAACTTTGAAAGATCACAATTTAATGGAACCAAGCGTTAGTTTTCCTCAGTTCACCTTAACGAGAGATATCATTTTTCCATCCGTTGTGTAGCAGTCACTCCGGTTTCGGATGGCGTTCCTTCAGCCTCAACAACTCCACATGATCGAGTTACGCAGGAAATGTCGACTACAGAACCGGAAGCGACCGAACATATCCCCGCAGCGCCAGAAGCCGTGGTCAGGTGAGTGTATAACGAATTGAAACAGTTCGCAGATTCAAGTCTTATGTTGAAATTGTGAAGGTGTGAGCTTCTTACACCAATTGTGAACGGTCTGGAATCAAAGTCTATGCCTAATGTGATTCACCACTGCAAGTCCCGAGGCTTAAGTTACCTGTTTTCATCAACGAACAGCAAGTTTTTGTGACTATGGGTCGCGTCTTGCTGTTCACCACACAAGTGTGTATAATAAAAGAAAAGCCAACTCCCCTTGATTAACTACCAATGGTCAGCCTAACAGAAAGCGCTGGGCAATCGCTTTTGCCTCCCACTTTAGTGGCGACACATTCGTCATTTGAAGTTAACTGTTAGAAATTCCTTCATGTGATCCTCCTTTTATCTCCCCCCTTGAGTTTATCGATATCCAATAATTACAATTCATTCTCGCCGAGCTTGACAGTTTGTTTGCAAACGTTTCATCACCAGCCGAGGTGACATCATCAGTGCTTGTGAAGTCGCCACTGGTGGTGAGGAAACGTTTGCAAACAAATTGCCAAGTTCGGCGAACAGGCGAAAAGGAATTCAGTTCATCTGAGCTACGAGTACCGTTTTTCGATACTGTCAAATATAATTTAATTATGCCTAATTTCGTAAATTTGTATCCACAAATATGATGTAAAACACTAGAAGTTCAACCATCCGTATTCATAAAGCTACCACTAAATTGTCTGTTATTTGTATTTTAATTTAATTCGTTGCCATACTAAAACCCTATGTAAGCATTGCTTTTCCCGTTGTATGCACCATTCTGAGATCCGGCGAAACTGGGATCAGCAGAAGAACAATAGCTATGCAAGTTGTAGCACATTAGCGGTGTCGTTTGTTTGTTCCAAGGTATGGAGAGTTTTCGTAACGCATTTAAAATACCTGCAAGCTCCGGCACTCTTGGAGTGTGCTTTGAGCTGGCGAAATGCAGCGTAGTACTCCGAGACTATTTCGGAGCTCCAAGGTCACAAATCAACTCGTTGACTCAATTCGCTTTCAGTTTGTACAACCATTAACGTAGCATTTTCGTGCGACCATTTTTATTGCTATCTTTTTACAGCTCATTTTGGCGGAGAATTATATGAAAGAATTGAAAAAGATGGCAGCTGTATCAAGGTGAAAATAGATAACTCAGGTACACTACTGTTGCGAAGAAATGGAGTAGATGCACCGCGATCATTGTTCACGATACTCAGCCGTAATACTGGGTGTCTTTAAGCATTGAATCCATTCATCTTGAGATTGCCAATCGAATAGTCCACAGGTATCTACATGTACAGGTTCCCTGGCCGGGGTTTTCATATCCCCATGTTATTTTTTTTAATTTGTTCATCTTACGCGATCTTTTCCCGATCAACAACACACGTCAAAGATCTCTGTCTAGGGACATATATAACACCTACCTTAGCCACCATTTGCAAATCAAAGACTTGCTCCGTTGGGCAACCGCGTTTGTTTTGAAACCGTACCTAACCACCACATTACGTGTGCAGTTGCTCCACCCAACTCGTGCAGTATGGTGTGGACAGCGGTGTCTGAACATGCATAATCTATTTATGTTCTGTTCTCTCAACCGCCAAGTGTCTGAACCATACAGGAGAACCAATTAAACTCATGCTGTAAACACTCGATATACCAATTAAATGAAATGCCTCGGGGGAGGGGGGGGTGGGTTCAAAGTTTTCCAACGCCAACAGAACCTTCAGTATGCGCACCGATACTCCTTCTGCGATGCAGGCTAGATGTAGCTGCCAAAGTAACCAACCCAGTGCCGTAAAACCTGTCACACATATGCGGCCGTCCGTTCAAGGTATACACTTATCATAAACCCCTGCTAGCCCTACTGAGTGAATCGAAGTAAATCCAACAGTTTTACTCTCCAATACAGCGGAGATGGACACTTCTAAGTGTTTATAAATACCAATAACAATATATGACAGGGTTCAGTAACGTAACGGTGGACGCACTGAGTCGCCTTCCGTTAACGACCAAAGTAAAATGCATGGAACTCCCGAGCTGATTAATCAGGATACTATTCCAAGTGAGAGCAGGGATACTCAACGAATGACACAGAGATTTATCTGAATCCAGAGATATCCGATGCCTCCGATGGGCTTGAGACTCAGACCCACAAGCATCATTTGCTGCGGAATACATTGCTCGCGTAATCTGATCCCACTGCTCATCTACATCATCAGGTTGAGGCGCTCTCAGCTCATGCACTAGCTCTGATTCATAGCGTACACGAACTGCTGGATCAGATAGTCGATGATGAGCTATCCAAGTTTGCTGAATCCGTCGCCGGCCAGTCAGTCGGTGGATGAACTGTATCAGAAGTAATGCGTGGTCAGACTCAACGCAGGTGGCCCAATAGGACGTGCAGTTTTGCACTGAGCCACGCCGACGGTAGCTTTTTTATCACACACCTGAGTATGATGACGGGACAAAACCCATAGTCACGAGGACTTGTTGTTCAGTGATGGGAACCGGCAACCTATGCCCCGAGACTTGGAGTAGCGGATCACAGAAGGCCCCGATAGCCTAGGCGTGGTATTGAACCGAACGACAGCAGAGCTGCCTACCACCAAAGCTTACTGCTATGTGGTCGATATGAGTTCGTGTATCGGTTGAACTGGAGCGTCAAGTTGCCGTCCGTTAGAGTTGTGTCAAGTTCAAGTCAAGTCAGTAGTAGCTTTATGCACCCGGATGGGTGTATTTTCATCAATTACACCATATTTGTGGATTCAAATTTACAAAATCGTACATAGTGAACACAATGAAAGCAGTAGATATTGTGTTTCTCAATAAAGCAAGCAATTGCGCAATTCTGTGGAAATTGTGTCCTTGTCTATAAGTAGACGTGCTAGATATGGCAGAACAGAATTGCGATAAGCACAGGTACGTGCAAATAAAAGTTTAAATCTGGAGCGTGTGGATGATGTAGATACAGCTTTTGAAAATTCATTGTGTAATGGGTGGTGAGTGTCTGAGAGTATTTTGGCGGCGAAATTTTCACATGCTTGTAGGTGTCTGTCAATGATGGAATCGGCCAGTTTATCCCTGACAATGCCACTACATTTAGAGATGTGTTTTAGGGATCTCGCCAGTAAATAAAAGTCTTTCTTCAACATACCGGGGAAAATTACTGGAGAGCAATACAAGCAGTGGGGTAGCACGCATGCATTCACAAATCCTACAATCAGCTTGTGGGGAACAGAAAGTAATCTCAATCGGAGTGAGAAATATGAAAGCTTTCTAACTTTACAGAATGTGTTTTGAACGTGCTGTGA
>UZAN01044924.1:0-12064 GCA_900618425.1 Echinostoma caproni
ACGTGAGTAAACATCAGTGACAGGTTCTGACGAATATCAGCAACCATAGAGTCACTAAACTACCAGCTCGAATGGTTGCTTGTCCAACAATGAAGGCTTTCAAACTTGAGCTGGACAACGAGTGGTACCTCTTATTCCCAGAACTGCCCTAGGGATCAAGGTTCCCTAAATTTACTGATGGAATGCACATAACAGATACTGCGCCGTCTCCCTTTCCTTTCTACATTCCACCTTCCAGATCCAATCCAATCCAATCCAATCCAATCTTCTAGGACGTAGAGGCCTCGGCCTTATTGTTGTCCTGATTCTGACTCGATCTTGTCGGTAGACCGATCGAGCTGTACGTTTGTCCGGCTCGCAGCACGGTTGATAATTCCGCGACCTTCGGAAGTTGCGGGATTCGGATGTAGTAGAAGTCGCGTCTTTTATTGGTAAGGCTGAAAAAGGAAGGAGGCATGCTGTCTTCTCGCCGTGTCGGTGAGAGACTTACGTACACTTAATCGCAAGTGCTCCTTCGTTCGCATGCTGAGCATGCGCACCACGTTGTGTCAAAACGTGGGGGTGGGGAGCATAAAAGAGGGAGCTTATTTCCCTTCTGTTTAAGGTCACTTCTGGAAATGTTTCGGCCCATACTCTATGCAATTCCATTTTAAAGGCCTGAACTGTGGTCAGCTGAACGAGTCTTCCGGNTAACCACGCTGTTGGTAAAGAAATGTTTCCTCACATCTAACCTACTTCTATTCTTTTCTAAGTGACATTCATGGCCTCTCAGGTCTCTCTTGGATTCCCGCGGTAGGAGACCTAGATCGGTGTTCTTCATTTGTCTGAAGACTTCGATCAGGTCTCCTCTCAAACGTCTCCTACGCATAGAGAAGAGGTTCAGGTACCGAAGCCGGTCTTCGTAGGATAGTCCTTTGGTTATTACTCGTGAAGAATCGGAAGAAGCTTTACACTCGCAGGCGAGTCGGTTCACAGACGGAACCCGCCATTACCAGGACACCCAACAGGCGAAGGCCTCTATACGTCCTGTGATTGGAATTTGACCTGACCCGACGTGCATCATTTGACATTGAAATGACCTTGAAGTTTTATGGCGCGTGACTCAAACTCCGCCGAACCACGTTTTTGGAGGCTGGTCTTCGGTGATAGGCGCGGCGAGATGTCGACTCTAATAATATCGTCACTGTTGTCTGGTGGCTTGGGTGTTCTTCTCGGTTGGGCTCTGGCCAGACGTTTTGCTGTGAGGCGGGTAAGTTGGAGATATGCGATTGTTACGAGTTTTCTACAGCATACAGTTATCCCGTATAAACCTCTCCCGGGAAAAATGAAATTGGTCTTGGTTGTGCGCACCGATTTGAATATGGGAAAGGGAAAAGTCGCGGCCCAGGTAGCCCGTTTTTTTAAAATTCCATCTTTAGTGCTCTCACGCAACGCTCTGCTGCTACGAATACGCGTTGGAGGATTGCCCTGCCGTACTTCAAGCATGGGAACGACAAGGCCAGCCAAAAATTGTTCTGAAGGCGGGATCTTTGGAAGAACTGTGAGAAATATTGGAATGTATAATTTTTAATCTTAGAGAATCGCTATCAGCCAAAGCTGATTCGCTGGGCCTTGTGAATGCTATCATTCACGATGCAGGACATACTCAAGTAGCTGAAGGCACCGCCACGGTGCTGGGTATCGGCCCAGGTATGCGAGTTCGAGCGGTAACGTTTAGTTTTTTTAAGGCTTGGCATCTGATATTGATAACGTCTCCGGTGACCTCAAGCTATATTAATCAGTGCGATCTCCCCGGGATAAATGGTCAATTTTCCTTTATTTTTATACCTCAAACACCATCACTGAACTGTCACGCATTGTACCAGTACGGACGATCATATATGTTTTTACGGTCCATCTTGAGTGCTGTGTTTCAGAAGGACAATTAGAATATTTGGCGAAGTAGTTGTTTTATCACACTCTTGAGTGATGAACAGTGGCCAAAGGGAACTCCGCAGTTGTGAAAACCCACCGTCCAGTAATGGAAACTGGTAGCGTTAGCCTCGTAACGTGTAGTGGCGTGCCGCGAGAGATCCCGCTGAGTTATGCTTGCTAGTGAACCGGACGAAAGCCAAGCTGCCTGCCACAGTTCGGTGGCGGGGCTCGAACCTCGGACCATATTGTCCAAAACACACCGGTGACTGACTGCGCCGCAACCACCCCTGTAAAGGCATTAATCCTAGTTTTCCTTCTACTGAGCGAGTAATAATTTCATATATATACGGTTTTACTGTATAGTAAGGAGATTGCCTAAGGGAGGTAGATAAAACTAGTTCTAGTCGATGTGAATGCTGGGCACTGTATTTCCTAAAATAGGTACCCAAAATTCGTCTAAACGACCAGACTATTGTAAACTGCCCACATTTGATTAATAATCAGCAGCCATACGAACGATGTCTGTCAACATTAAGTCAGTAATTCTGAGGGTGTACTTCGGTTAAGGAAATGGAAACGAGGAATTTCATTCTTTCATGTGTCTCATTCCTGTTGCCGGATTTCTAAATTTGTCTCCGAGTAACCGGTGTCCTTAAAAATGTATCCATTTCTGTATTAATTTTTGTTGTATATATCAGTGTTTCACTCGCAGCTAATCCCAGATTGGATGCGAAACAAGTCGCGGTACAGCGACCTGTACAACAAAAGTGGTTCCGTTCGTTGCTAGTAGCCGGAAGGCCGATACACTACCTAGACCGAAATAGCTGAGTTTTATTTCGGACTTCACAACCGTAGCCCTCGGCGGTACCTGAATATGCACTATTTCGCTCTGATGCCCAGTTACCCAAGTCATACATGGGCGCGGTCAAACATACAATGCGCCCAATACACACCCAATCCAGCTTTTGACCGGTTCCAGTACCAGGAAAGTGTTTCTTGCTTCTAACCCCTTTAACATGTGGCAACCAATTCCTGACAAATGCTTTACTTAGGTTTTTTGAACACGCTAGGTTGCAAGTATTTCAACAGAACGGCCAACGTGAACAGGCTTAAGTGAATTTGCGTTTGCTTTTAGTGGTGTAGGAGTGTGAGGTGCGCCAAGGTTTCATCGAGTCTCCGTTCAAAAGATTTGATAGTTGGTGCACAAACAATGTGAAATGGAAGGGTGTTCCAGGTACTGCATAATCTGACTGCAAAAGATTGGCGCCGGCATTCCAGTCGACACTGTAAGTTGAAACGGTGTCCCCTAAGGTGTATATTGTTCAATAACGTGAGCAGCTGCCAACATGGATGGTTTGGGTTCTTCAGCATTTGATACGTCAAAATCAAGTCTCCCCGAATTCAGCGGTACTGAGCAGAATATAGTCCCATTGATCGCAGTCTCTCCTCATAGGTGAGGTGATGCAATTCCTTGACCATCTTGGTGGCCATCCTTTGTGGGCGCTCAAGCATCTTGCGATCACGTGGGCTCCAAGCTTGGATGGCGTACTCTGTGTGCTGTCGAATGTACACTGATAGCGAACGTGGGAACAGTGCTGATTCAAGCCGACCAAATACTTGCTTAAGCCGATGTTCTTCACAGCAGCGGACGAAGCCTTAGCGCAATTGATCAAGCAGCTTAAATCCTATTGATTAACAATAACTTAGTCCTTTTCACTTGGAGTATGTGGTAGNTTCCTGAGGATATACAAGCACCTTCTATTGTGGCGTAGGGATAGGACTTTGCATTTAGAAACACTGAGTTCAATTCCTGCTTAGTGGCTGTACACCCTGGCAGTACCATCAAACCCCAAAGTATATGCCTTGCGAGTTTGGCAGCGATCAGTGAAGTTCGCTTCCCTGTATTTCGCTGTACGGTGGNNNNGATGATACCGTTCTCCTTAGTACATTGATAAACTGCGTCAAATGATTCTTGAATTGTTAGAGAGCCCTCGGTTTCTGTTACTGTATTTCAGATTTTGTCTTCGTCTGCAAACTGTGTTGTTTTTGGATCTAACACTCGGTAGTTCATTTATGAATGCGAGAAATAGACGGGGACCAAGTACGGACCCTTGTGGAACACCGCGGTTGGCATTGATAGATCCGGATATGAAATCAGAAACACGAACTGATATGGTCCGTTGTTGGAGGAATGCTCTAAGCCAGTGAAACACGAGATCTCGGATGCTGTAATTGTAGAGCTCCTGTAAGAAAATTCGGCGAACTCATGCCTTGTTTCCACGATTCCGGGAGTTGCTTCATCGACCATTCGCTGGAACAAAGTGACTAGCGGTTCGGGTATGTGATTTGCTAACAAGATCAGGGATTTTTGGTGTATACTGTCCATACCTGGGGTTGCATTTTTTCGCAGAGCCATTTGTTTTGCTTTGCCGTTTTCAGCAGTAAATGTTGCGTTGGTTAGCGAAAGATATTTAGGATTACGCAACCGAATAGGTAGCTGTAGACCTTCAACCTGCGGTGCCGCGAAAACGTTGGAATACTGAGTTTTCAGCATTTCAGCTGCTCCCATTGGAGTGGCTGCAACTGTTCCAGCAGACCTTGGTGCCGGTATGCCAAAGTTTTTTCCGAATTGAGTTAACGTGTATATACAACAGCTTAGGGTTCGAAATGAATATGTGCTGGGCGCCGCTTGGTATTTCAGTTTATCCTCACGAATCAGTCTGGTGCAGTGCTTCCTCAGTATGTGGTGACTGTTCCACGTGACAACATTCGGAAGATGTTTGTAACCTCGCCAGGATAAATCCCTCATAGATAGCCATTTCCCTGTTCGGCCTCGAATAGCTGAATTTCGGATGCTGGATTTGGTGAGTACTCTAGTCTGAGTCACTGATGTCATGAGGTTTGTAAGACTCAATAAATTTCTGCCAGGCGACCAACGGATTGGGTCCTTCGTCATAGGAAACCCACGGAGTATAGGGCGCGAAGTTGAAGCCATGCTTATGGGGGGAGCACGCGAAGCTGTATCGCCATAAGTCAGTGCATTAATCGGGTTGTAGCTTCCCCATAGAGTCGTCGGATAGGTCTACCCAATGGAGTACGTCTGGAAATGGTCCCTTACCCAACACCGGCTCGTGTTCAGTCCTTCCAGATAAGGAAGCTTTTACACTGACAACCAAGCATTGGATACTGGAGGTTGATGTGCGCCGAAGAAGCCCATGAGGCTGATCCCCAGTGTGGCTGACGTCCTCCAAGACCTAAGACAGTTATGATGATAATGAAAGCACACAGGCATATGTGGTCTCGGTTTTGCTTGATCCGTCTGAAACTTCGCGTTAGAGGGAAACCATGTTAGTGAAAATAGATGAAGCGTTTCTTTTGGTGGGGTCTTGTAGTAAGTGGGAGCATCTTATCCCTAACTCCAAGTTCTTTTAGTTCTCCAGGCTACCTGTTAGTACTCTTCTGATGAAACACTTGTGCAGCACAGCGCACGTTGAATTCGCGTTGAATTCGTTAGCGCGGTTCTGCGCGATGACCGATACAGTACGGAATTTACAGTTAGTGTATACACGAGTTTGGTGGGCGGGTTCTGTTAGGGTATCCAACAGCTAAGCAGGATTATTAGGGTTCTCAACCAAAGCCTTTAGTTCTGACATATATCCAACCGCAGCGTAGCGGGTAGAGCGAAGGGGGGAGGTGCGTTCTCTTGGATCCGGTCTGCTGAATCATCTGGTTTAGAATATCATGGAAGTAAACATTGTTTCCGTCGTTAAAAATGAAATATTAACGATTAATAGTTTATTAAAATGTCCCTAATGAAATGAAGTATATTTATGAAACCAACTTTATTTGAAAGACCGTGAATATTGTTTCAGAAGAATACCACGAAGCGCAGGACGTATACAAATTTGTTTACCAAAGTTCGTATTCGAGCGTAACGGTTTTTGGAGTCTGGATTCTGTGTTGGACGTTGATTATCATTACAATCATTTTGTCATACAACGCCAATTAATCGCTACTTGTTTGCAAAGGCTCAAGCTTTTGGCATCCTAACTTCAAATACACGAGGACTCAGTTATTTAAAAAGTGCACAGAAAAACTCGTTAACCTCTAAGGTATAAGATAGACGCAATATTCATTAGAACCCTCATCCTAATTTGCGATCCTCGAAACTTCGCATTATCTGTTCACGTTATTGAAGCCCCGTATTGGTAAATAACGTGTATTGTTGTCTACCAACCCGAAAAGTTATGCGAAGAATGACGTTCCGTTTGCAGTCTTATGCCTTCGATTCTCCTACTTTCATCTTGATGTGCTTGACGTTTACCTTCGTTTTCTAACAACGAAGCACAGAGTGTTTTCCTCTAGACTGAGGTCCGGTGAGCATCCTGTCAAGGGAGACAGAAAGGCTTTTTCACGATTTGATTTACATTCATGCATGATGCAATGCCAATATGGCCTCAGGTTGTCACCCTTCATGATCAGTGTTGGTCGTGTGAGCGAACAGGCAGTTGTTGGTACTTGCGCTCTAACTGGTTTCAGTTACATATCCCGTCAGGATCATTACTTTACCCGTTATGCTTATCCCCATTGTCATTTAAATTCCAATTTGACCACCATTAACTTGTGTGTACGGGGTGAAGTACACTGATATCTTTTCCATTTTCCAAGGTCACATGAATGAATTCATTCGTGGTAACCTCATTTCCATATATCACAAAAACTGTCCCAGTACCCACTGAATTATCAGTTTTCCTGTGAATGCTTATTGAAAAGCAAGCACTTCTGTAAGGTTTGGCGTTTAAATCCTGTTGGTGAAAACAGTCGTCAGTATTCTAACTGAGGAAGCGTAAGGGATGAAGTCGAGGAGATTTTGCCACTTGCCACTGGCGTTCTTGATAGTAATTATGGCAATTATCACTCGATTGATGATGATGACGATGGTGGGTGTTACAGCGTAGCTTGCGTGTACTTGGTTTTAGTACAAAGGCGATTGGTTTTTTCGTTGCCAGCAGGAGCACGTTCGTCTTTCGTCGTCGTAAGGCAACCACAGGTAAATCAGGGATTGCGGCCCATTTCGTAGTTAGATTCTCAAACGGACCGTGTTAAACTCTCANTCAGTTTCATCACCACAGACACAATCACTAGTTAAAAATTACAGATGATCAAGGTGGATTTCTGCGTACTTTGAAGCCAGATCGGGTGCGCAAGCGCATACGAACACAGTCTTCCTCCGATCCGTGCACATCAGTGTGCATCTGTGCCCTAACTACAACATAACAGAGAGATGTTCTGGGAACAGCCTAGTGAACGTGTATGATGTATTCCATGCCGTCTATATCATACGACTGGATCGTCAAATGGGACAGCAATGCAGTAAGCAACAAGAGGGCATATGGGTCAGTCTTTTGATGAAACTTTAGATATCAAACATGCACACATTCAGGGTGATTGGATACTTTAAAACTCTCAAACAGCTAGTCTACGCAAAAGATCACTTAGTGGACGAGACCCCAGACACTTTAATTTGACTTATTTTCATTAGCTGTCAGTCCAGTTGCAGTACGTTTACTATCCCAAAGAATCATGTGGAAAGTAGAGTGCTTCATTGTATTTATGTTGACTAGACAACTACTAGAGGCCAAGAACGGGCAATTAGTGAAACAAGGTATTCGCCTTATCTGCGTTCGATGTAAAACTCCGCAGTTAGACAGTGCTGACATCTAGGAGCTGACTGTTGCATTCATCTACTCTACTCCAAATATACTATCGCCTTTCACAGCTTCGGCCTATTCCGATTTACAGGCTTTGTCCACGAAAGAAAGTTTCAGGCTTCTCCGAATCTCTCCCTTAGGGTCAGCAGTTGACTCTGATGACTTGTCTCCAACGCTTCCCAGTTAAAGTACTGGTTTAACAACGGAGCTGGTGGCAACCTTTTCCATAAATCCGTTGATTTCTGCTCTGTTCCTAATTCACAAAACCTGTTAATTTTGTCTCTATCCTCCCTGAAGTTTTATCTATAAATGTTTTCATCCAGTCGCAAACAGTTATGCCGCATTAAAACTCGGTGAATTAGCTGTTCTCGGTTGTCTGTGCTCTTCCTCAGGTGTTCCTCTGAACCCTCCTCAATTTGCTCATAAAACAAACTGTTCTACCATACATACAGTGGCATCTGTCATTCACTTGATCAATAAGTCTCCGTTCCTTTCACTGAGGTCCGTCTGTTGTACATTTATTGGTCATTCTTTTGTGTTTGACTCGATATTCCCTCTTCCACAAATCAGAGTCATCCTATTCCCTATGTTGATCCTCTTGTGTTTAAAAGACGATTTTACGAACAAAGTTCAATGCAGCGAGCTGGTCATGACTTCATCTTTTCCAGCGGTGAACAACTCTGGAATTCTTCAAGGTTCTATCCTTCCCTCCACTTATTTCTACCCTTGTGGTTTTTCTGTTCCATCACCTAATTTTCTATTATGTTAAGCTGTTTCAAATCAGTCGTATTTCGTTTCTTTTTCTTTTACTTCCAATCAGGACTTTTCGAAGCAACTGGGTCTTACTCGCTCTCTACTTATCTATATGTTTTGAGTGTATTTGCACTCTTTCGAGTTCCTCTTACCCCAATGTGCCATCGCGCATTGACGGTTCTCCCATTTGTGGAGTGAACGCCGTCCAGCGGCTTGGTGTTACCGTGGATAATAATTGTGGATGGTCATATCCTGAGTTATGTTAGCAAACTCAGGCTGTTGTCCTCCCACACCCGCAAGTTTCGAAGATCTCTGGTCTGTCAACTCTTCCTTCGTTTATCAATGTGTCTTACCCATTATTCCACATTGAACAAAGAGTGGCGAAGAGGTTGGCTCCCAGTGATTCCCAGTCAGACCAAATACATCACAACAAATATATGTATTATGTATTAGTATTTAGCCATAAAAAAACAAACAATTGTTTTAGGAAAGGGAACATTAACCTCAGGTTATCTGGGGATAATTTCGTCTTCGGACCGGATGTGGAATTTTCAAGGATCACAAAATTGTTAGATCATCCGATCGTTGGGACTAGTGGGGATATGGGGTGAGTGGGCCCGAGGACCTTAAGCACATGCACAAATTGTTTTTGGGCACGCAGACGGGGCTTATGCAGACGAATTCCTACCGCTTCCGTTGTGGTTAGCATAGGACATCGAACCTACCTTAGTAGTCGACCAAGAACCCGATACGGAGGAGGGAATGCCTCGGTCACATTCAGTGTGATTTGTTTCAACTAGGTGTGAAACTACTGCACTGGTGAGTGACCTAATCGTACCTGTAATCAGCCATTATTCTCGATTCCTCACCTGTCATCACCCTCGATTTACTTGAAAAAGATTTCTTTGTTCATCGTTGTGGCTTGGTCACTATCAGCTGTGTCTCACTTCTTCCTGTAGACTCTTTATAAAACTGTGCGACCTCCGTATTGATTCTTGTGAACGTTTTGCTCATGAAATCTTCGCTGACCGCACATATCCTGTTTATTTCGACTTGTTTATCAGTTGTCCTCATTCTTCAGCAAAATCCAGTTTTCGACTTATTTCGGTGAGCAATAAGATTGATGGAAATTCATCTGCTTCATATTTGACCCGTGTCCTCATTGACAAATGTAAGATAGCTACTGAGCTGCGCATGAACCTTTTAGGTTGAATTAACACTGTTTTTCCGCTCTTCTTTGCATGTTCATCTGTGTCGGTGTTTTGAGTAATCTTAATGTACGAATAGCTGCTTACAAAGGTCTGTCATACAATACGATACAATGAAACAAAGAGACCACATGTATCCGGAAGGGGAGCTGTAACTGACTGCACTCCACGAGTATGCATACTAATTGGTCTATAGTATACGCACACGGAGCTTGCAGTGACTATGAGGTAAACAGAACATTTGATAAGCAGCTTCTCCGCCAGACACGTTAACGAATTGAACTAACTCATTCCTGCAGTTGAATAGATAGTTAATTCGTGAAGGATTTAGGGTGGCCGTGGTTGCGTTCCGAAACCCGAGTTCCAGACCGGTGTGATAATGAGAAAAATCGCCTGCTGCCGAATACATTTTATCAGAAGTGGGTATTATGCTTCAGGTGTACCATAGCTCAAACACTTCACTTTTTGGGACTTAAGTGTTTATGAACTGTTACCAACTGAACCACATCAAAAATAAAGAAAGATCGATTGAATAGTCCGAATCGGTGAAATCCATGAACATCTTAGGGGCGCGAATGATGCCGTTCGGAATTTATAATGAAACACCGAAACGACTGTTTCGTTTGGGAAAGATCCTGACGACGCATTTGTTTAGCTTTCAAAGCATCGAGCTGCGATCCAAGGTCTGCATTTCCGTAAACGTTAGCTGCTTGCAAGCTTGAAGTGTTTGATTTGAGAAAGGCTATACCTCAGTGATCAGCCTGTTGCATACATTGCGAATTAAAATTGAGAAATTTACTACATTTGGGTGATTTCAAGAAACTCCGTTTTTGCTCGACAGATGGGGTTGTGGTAACGCAGTGGTTTAGTCGCTGTCGTCGGCGTACTTTGGGCCCTGTGGTCTGAGGTTCGAACGCCGTCACCGCCACCCAATTTTGGTGGTAGGCAGATTTGCTGTCGTCCGGTTCACTACCACGCTTATCCTAGTGGGGCCTTGTGTGATTCGCCACTCCAAGTCCCGGGGCTTAGCTTACCGGTTTCCATCGCTGCACATTAGGTTCGCCCCGCTGCTGTTTATCACACAGGTTTGTTATAAAAAAGAAAATCAACAGCATCACGGGAATGAACACTAAAACAAGCGCTTTAAGCCCTGAATCTTTTTGGAAAGTTTCACGATTAATGACTGGGTTGTTCATAGTCAAAATAATAGGGAAGTCGCTTGTGGTGTACAGACCAAGTGGATGTATGTGAATGATCCAACTTCTTACTCTGAGCCGCATTCTGTTCGCTAAATGGGACTTTGTGATAAAAACTTTTACTGATTTTACGCAAATCGGATGTTGCCCACAGCATGCATGATAAGTAAACGTCACATAAGGGAAAGAGCGTTTTCTCCGTACTTATTTATTCTGCACTATTCGTTGTGTAATGCATGGTATGTGTATTATATAACTGTCTAATCCATCTCAGTAGCTGTCAGTATTGCATATATGCCGAGTTAGAATTCGTTTCCGCAGTGTTATGCGAAGTGGGAAAAACGAAAATTAACTAATGAGTGTCTTAATACTTATTTAATCTTCTTCTCTAGTATCGCTCATACCGACTGTTGCGTCTACTCGCAGGCTCATGAAATGGTTTTCAATTTTGGGGTTCGTCAGATAGGATCAAGATTCCAATAAACCTTTGTAAATTGCTGTTTCTCTTAGGTATCCGAGTCGATTCGAACCTAGATGCAGAATGTCTTTGCGTAGTCTACCGGTGATGTTTTCAGAGTCATTTGGCTAACAGTAACAGCAATGGGCCCAGTAGAAGTCACCACACAGTTATTTTGAAAAGCAGTTCCGCGAAAATCTGAGGGATTTTCTGAATTTGTGAAGCATAAGCAGAAAGATGAAATGCTATTCGTACGTAGAGAGAAAATAATGGCTATGCGGTACACAGTATCAAAAATATTTACACAACGATTGCTTTCTATCAAGGTTCAGTGGTTTGGTTCAGTGTTTCGCCTGGTCGTTACATTGACAACCAATTCACGACTGAAGACAGATCAGACATCTATGTATGGAAATAAAAAATAGCGAATACAACAAAATTTGCTTGTGAAATAATCGTACGATGATGACACACGTATACGTCATAACTGCTCAATGAAATTCACTGTGCGCGTGTGTGAGGGTGATCATGGACACAATGATACGAACAATTGNAACTATACATTTTGTTGAACAACGTCTAGGTTGTGTTCACATTCGCTTACTTTTTCCACAAAATAGCATGGATTGTTGATGATTTGTAGTAGATCAGCCTGTACAAAATAGACGTTCTCCCATCGCATCACTTCGGTTTGGGTTGGTCTATGACTCATTTGGCCGGTCTCATCCAACTGAATCAGATCGATACCATTTGTGTTATCGTCCTCAAACCTAATATTGTCATCGAAGAACACGTGCTGCACATGCTGGTCGGTCGGATCAAACC
>UZAN01044924.1:12072-29673 GCA_900618425.1 Echinostoma caproni
CATTGGTTTGGCCGCTTGATGATGATAACGATTGGATTGCCAGTAGACAAAATCATCCTGGACCGAAACAACACCATTCCATTGGGACCAGGTCCGGTGAATAGCTTGCTCACCGGATACACAACTGTCCGACCCTGTGCAAGGTTTCGTATCACATTTGCACAGGCTGAATTGGGTTGAATCGGGGCCCCGTATCAGACACCAGTGTGCTCGATCCAAGACAAGTGATTGTGCTACCGAAGGATCCGGTTTCTCTGTGGGATGATAGCCCTGCAAATAGGTCTCAATTGCCGAAACAATATGCGGTCCGTCTTGACCGTAAGTGCGTAGAACAATGGCAAATTGTCGTTTGGTTTGCATCAACCACGACAGGAGACGATAGAATGCGGGCATGAGATAGTGATAACGCTGATTATCCAGACCAATCACGGACAATTTCGTTATCGGTGTTGTACAAATTTCGTCCGGATTAGGCTCGATTTCTGTGTCGGGCCAGCGTAGCTTTTCCAGGTGGTTTTGAAATAGATGCAAAAATTGTTGCCCTTCCGGTGTTTGAGTAAAATTGCCCAAATACTTGCGTAAACGCCCCCGGTCTGCGGGTTGACGAACAATTTGTTGTTCTAATAACTTGTATAGGCTGACCGCATCTGGCCTGGGTTGTCGAATACAGGGTGATTCGGGCAAACATCGCCACGCATTTAGTCGATGCCGACAGGCATGCAGTTCGTCGGCGGTGAGGTCTTGAAATCGTTCCCCGGAATACGGATTGCGTGATTGCAGATATCCATTCTTTCCATCTTCAAGCATTTCCCATTTGCCTGTAATTCGTACTGGAGAGCCACCATCTGTACGATTGGCATCTGAAAAGGAGTGTTGGTGAGTGAACAAGGATGGTGAGGAGATATTTTTAGGTAGCATTTATTATATATATTTGTTTCACATTAACTGATTTCCTATACGAAGATCTGTGTACCCGTATGCGGGAAAAACATGATCTGGAGCAACTAAGTCATATTTTCAGGCTCTGGACTTGTAATCAAACAGTTCACCAGTCTATTGTGAATGTTATATTGTTAAGAATACAGCGATGTCGGTAGAGAATCATTTAATTGCGAAACCTGCCTTGATAAAGGTTACTCACGGTAATTGAAACGTCGGCAAATACAATTCTCGGCACTGCTGTGTTATTAACATTATAACATTCACAACAAAACAACACATGGCCCATCGATTTCCCGATACACCCCTTACATCATTTGATCCTGTTATATTAAAAAAATTCACCAGTCTGTTCGCGTCGCCTGTTGTTAAAATATTAGGTCTACTTACCCGCTACAGAATGTCCTGTTCTTTGTTGAATATTGAAAGAATCCACTAACTGCTGTAACATACTACTCACGTAATCTGAATGGTACCTTACAACACCCGGAATACCTTTTTGTTTGTGTAACACCCTACAAACAGTTCCGTGTTTTACGGAACAAGTTAGTCGAGGTCCAGATTTTGTTTTCGTTTGTTTCGATGGCTTTCTAACGGCCAGCTTAGCTGCCACTTACGTTCTTGCTATGCAAGTTAGAGATCTGTCTTTTTCTTTTGTAATAAATGAAGAGATTTCATTCACACTTGATTCATTCTTGCTCTTAAAGCTTATAATAAACGCACATCCTATACCCGGTTTAATCGAGAGGCGAGAAATGTTGGCCATGCATAGTCCTTTTCATTTTCCTGTTATTGTTTATACAGTAACTGTGGTAAAGGTGGCGCATTGAAGGCAACAGCTAAACTTTTGAGTGCGAATTTGACTAACGACGAGTCGCGAACTTTAGTATAGACATCCTGAATGTGGTTGTGCCCAGAAAGAATGTGTAAGAGTTATCTAGATGCAGATATCCATCGTAACAGGTATGGCACCTAATATCCGATGAGCTTGGTTAGTTTCAGGGTAGAAAGCAGTTACACTTGTTATTCTGTGAACTGCACTTGATGGGGTTGAACACCATCTTATGAATCCCAAACCAAACAAGAATTTGGGGATTTTTTCTATCATAACAGATGGGCTCCTTTGTGCCCCATAAACATGATTTTAGTTACTTCATGACGGTAGAAAACGGCCTTATCAGACCAGTTTATATTCCAAGTCAACGGTTGCTGTGTTCGCAGGGTGCGCTTGAACCATTCCGCAAGTTCCACACGTTTCGAGCTATCCTATTCCGTCATCCGCTATCACATGCAAAAATGCGTACAGGTGGAAGGAAAAACGACACAGTACGCGTTGTTTGCGGAAACTGCCGAGCTAATTTCCGAATTGAACGCTAGAGGAGGGGCGAAAATACAAGCATTTTATGATTACTCATCGACCTCGTGATTGCTTGTTTCTTCCTGAACCAATTTTTTTATACTTTGAACGGATCCATTTCGAAGCTCTTTTTTCTTTAGAGGATTGAGACGATTAAATTCTTTGCATTAGTCCCGACAACTCAGACCTGACGCGATGAGCCAGACCATTTGTGAGAGAGTGCAAACGGGCCTGTGATTTTGGACCACGGTTTGTCATTTGACACAGTTTCATCGGTTAAAAGTGCAAATGAATCGCAGCTGAAATCTGTACTCGGTGGTGTTTTCGGCTTCCAGATTCACCTGGGTTTTCCTCCAATGAGGCTTGTCCTTACGGGCTCTGCGCAAGCCTATTCGCTTTGCAATAAAGGCCTACTCCATCAGACAGGCCAATCCGTTTAACGGTTAACTGATACGATGATTCAAGCCCAATAGGTCTGTTGCTAACTCACCATACTTGATAAAGGGAAACGACGTACAAGTCATTTTGTCAACCGGTTTAGAGACGGGCTTAACAGCGTGTGCTTGCGTGCGCTGAGCCCAGCTCTCGATTCAAAATGTACGGATATGAATTCCTGTACTGACGCGAAGGTAACCATAGCTGTTGCTCTGTAACGGTCACTGTGGTGCAGTTTGGGTTAACAGCGTGAACTACACTCACCACTGTCGATGTTGTAGCCGGGGTATGCACGGATCGAAGTAAGCCTGTTTGCGAGCCCTTGAGCGTCTGAGCTGAGATCCAGCCCTCAGGTGTTTCACTAACACAAAAGCACTGCCGAGTCACCGTTTCGCCAGTCAAGTTGACGGTTTTGCAAATCAAAGTAAGAGTTTTTCAAATCAATCTTAAAAGGGTATACCGCGTGTGGAGGTTACACTGTGGTTTTTCACACTAATTGAATGATCTGGTCTAATGGTGAGGCTGAGAGTTCGACCAGTCGCTTTCGGGATATACCATTGGAGGATCAGAATTGCAGATATACGCAGTCTAAATGATTCGAGCACAATTACCGAATCAACCAACGACCGCCGTCTCCTCCTAAACGAATAAAAATATCTTGGTTGACGTCAAATGGGACTCTTCGGCTGCCATGATGAATTCGTCGTGTAAATGAGGCGTGAGTTGAAAAGCTGGGAAGCGCTGGACAGCTGTTTTCACCTCTTTAGTTTCACATATTGGGCAGCTTTTGTTCTCCATCAAAGGAAGATTCGTGTGAGACGAAATTAGGACACTCGCTCGATCAGATCAAATTACATGATTTTTCGAAAATAACAAAACAAGTTTTCACGTATAACACTATAGTCTTGAGCAATTTTTAATAAATGCTACATATCAAAATATGGAGTTTCGATGGAAAACAATAATTGCGGCTCGAAGAAACCTTTGTTTTCCGTTTCGAACAAAGCATAGCGCATCCCATGTGAGGAAATCTATCGTACGTATGAATTAACTTGAGTGCAGAAAAATGTGGTATATGAATTGCATTACTGAAATGCAGTACAGTAGTCAACTAATAACGTTTTTACACGCATCGCATTTACGGTCTGTACGAATGCCCTGAATGCTTCTCCGCCAGGGTTCTATTTGCTGACTACGGAAGATTTCAGTCAAACTGACATTTTAAACATCAACTCAAATCTAGATAAACTTTATTCATCCAAGGGACAGATTTGTAGTTAGTAAAGAAACATGGTGGCATCTCCAACATCTTCCACTTTTCTGGATCACATTTTTCGACAGTTTAGGAAACATTTACTAGTTTAACTGTGGAGCAAACTGTATCGGAAGGTTGAGATGCAGTCTTATAGTTCCCATCGCTGCTCTTGGTTCCGTTAAACGGTTGCTTTCACTGAATGAAATTTGTGGGTCTGGTACTCCGGTTCCTTCAAAACATTAGTCACTGATTCGAATTTAAACCCTTATCCCTACCTGAATATCGGACGCGAACAGTCGTTTTGTTACGCAGAGGTCATCTGAGTCTGGAAATTGAATGACCGACGGTGGATGTTTTCGATCGAGTAATTTTTAGCAGCCAATGTTTCCGTCAATGCCTGTGCGTTACAACTGAACTGTTAAACCAATTGGACAGTAGACTAGGAAAGTTTTCATAGGATTTTCTCAAGGTGATTCTTTGGTTATTCAATACTGTTAATTCCTTTGCATTCGAAATTCACCTATGCAGGGCAGTATGCAGACAACACTTTATGGACCTAGTAGACAGACGGTGAATGTAGGATAGTGGGAAACGGATTTTCGAAGCTCCCCAGTAAATAAACTGAACGAAAACGTGCTGCCGCAGTTTTCAGGCAGAACTATAGGAGAAAATTATGCAATGCAAATCTTGTTTTCATCTGCACCATGATATCTGTATGCTAACGGTAAGTTACCTTTAACACAAAGCAGAAAATATTTCACTACTATTTCACATTTCAGTAGCGTAATTCAACATTAAACGTTTTCGTTTTTTCACATCCCGCATTGTCTCGCTAGATCAGTTTCCATCTTGTGTAAATTAAGAAAATTGCGCGGGTGATGTAGGAAGCCGACCGGGGAGAAAGATGGTCGAATATGTTTTTTAAATCTCTAACGAAATTCTTTGTTATAATTTCTTCGGATATGTGAAAGGTTTTTATACTGGATCTTGTACAGTTCACTTAAAAACAGAAAAAGTCGAATTGGATGGGCAGCTGTTGATCACTTTTCGGTGATAATTAACCAGCAAAATGCATCTCTGCAAACGATCCAAGAGGATGATGCGAAAGGGGTCAGCGACATCACAAGATTGGATTTTCGTGATATTGAATCATTTTGTTTCATACTTTTTCGGAATTTCTGAAGTAATTAGGCTATGTGGTTTGTAGTGTTTTCATATTTAAATCAAAGAATCACTAACAAACCCGTGTTTTTTCGTGTCCTACAGACTGTCAGATAAAACTAGTTTAGGAGAAGCTCTAGTGCATTTTGTGGGAACCAACGAATGGGTCATTAGTGAGTTCTGACGAGTGAGGAAGCCATTCAGCCCAATCGGATATTTAAGTTGACATTACCTTACTAGAGTGGCCGATTTTCATTCTCGATAAAGATCCACTGATGGATTCTGCTTGGTCATTTGTATATTGTGATGTATTCGGTAGGTCTAGCCTGACTATTCACTAATGGCATGCAGGAAGAGCCCTTAATCAGGGCAGTTAAGTTGATATGCGTGAGTGAAGTGGGACAGCTTGAAGAGAATTGTTTTGTCTCCATACCCTGCTGTGGATGTTATAACAAAAGCGCTTATATGCTCATAGTGGTGAATCATGTACAACATATGGTATTGAGGCAATTGGAATAAGTGGTGCATACTACAGCAAAAATCTGATGCTGTGGAGGAATACAACCCAAGAACCGTGTATTCCGTTGCAATCTAGCGACCATATTTTGGTTCCCCGCAAAAATACTGCCTCGAAAACGACTGTCAGTTGTTGAACTTAACTGTGTTCATGCACCTTGGATCGAACATTAAAATCCAAGCTGTATAGGGAAGGCAACTGAAATACGTCGTTTCGGAGGGGGCGGGGGAGAGGGAAACTCAACCCCTTTTTCATCAAACTTTAGAAATATTTCTGGTCAGCTTTATGATCTGAGAGTAGAAAATATTTGACTACCGTTTCACATCTCAATAGGGCCATTCAAAATTGGAGGTTTCCGTTTTCTTTCACATCCCGAACTATGAGACGGTGTGTAGATTTCGAAATTTGCGCGGATGATGCAGCAAATCGGCTGAAGCAAAAGGATGAAAATTTTTCTTTTTATCTCTAATGGTATACTCTGTTTTATTTCCTTTTTGGATATGCCGAGGCCTAGGATCATAAAATATTATGAATACTCCACGAGTACCTTAAGGTGTTATTTATATAGAGCAGTTATGCCACAAAAGAGAAACATTTGTAATGAAAATGTGTTCCACTTGGATCATCTGCATTACGGTGGTGGTCCAGTGGTTTAGTTACTGTCACTGGCGTACTTTGGGTCCTGCGTTCCGAGGTTTGCGTCCCGTCACCGCCGCCCAACTTTGGCAGTAGGCAGCTTTGCTGTCGTCCGGTTCACTACCACGCTCATCCTAGTAGGACCTTGTGTGATTCTCCACTCCAAGTCCCGGGGCTTATTTTGCCGGTTTCCATCACAGAATTACAGGTCCTCGTGTTTATGGGGTTCATCCAGTTTGCTGTTCATCATACAAAAATGTGTGTAAAAAATCACCACAATGTATATACGTTACCAAAGTGAAACTTGGAATGCTTCAAAACATGCCGGAAGAAAACTTTTATTAAAATTTGACAAACCAAATGTTTACCTTTATTGCGGTTGATTTCTTCCAAAATTTGATGTTTATTTGGTCTTCCCGGTTCGTTGGTAATGGCAGACAGTGATTTCTCAAGAAGACCATTTCGATCCGGACTGTTCTCATTTTTCCCATTAGTTTGGCCATCTTCAACACCTGTAACACAATCGAAAGAAACGTGCAAGTGATAGTAGGACCAGAGAGCACGCATATGATTCCTGTAAACAAAATATGCTGTTCACCGCAGTCTTACCAGGCCGTTGCGCATAATGTAACACAATTCAGTAAAGTTTAGTAACGATCAACTTGTTACTTAGCTGACCAATAGTCCTTGCAACCTAAATCCTACAGCTCCTCATGTGCAGGCGAAACAAATATGACCTTGTCAAGGTTTAGTGGATGTTACTGCATGCCGTATCAACGAATATTTCACATAGGTAGTTCTGTTTTCGCTCTTAACTTGCTCATGGTTCTATCCACATTCTTTCGCCAAAATGTTCTGTTTTGTTCGGACTAACAATGCTTGAACACTGGTACTGAACATTTTTATTTTAATCCGGTTCATATATTGTTATTTGGAATGTGCCAACCAATTCATTTGACAAGAGCGAACTGAAAACCGTTTATTCCACTGCAGTCGGGATGGGGAAAAAATTGATAAATAGTACAACTTGTGCGGTAAAGGTGAGCCAGAACAGCTAATATGGAATCAAAGTAAGTGAGGCAAAACCCCAAGGTTGACGTTTATAGCGGTAAATCCAGTGTATATTAGACTTTTCTAAAAGGTTTGAAAAATGGATGTGGTTGCTTCTGGTCCCTGACCTGAGCTTATCCCTTTACATTCAATAAATATAGTAGGATAAGAAACCTAAACACCGAGAAGCCAAAATGAACGCGTTGCTTAACAGGACTATTCAAGGTGCGCATACTCATATCTTTTTATTTTAGCTTCCCATCTTAAATGAAGTAGTGATCAACTTCTTTAGAAGAAAGTGGCGTGACTTTTCAACAAGTTCGTCTGCACCTAGCGAAATAATAAAAGCAGAAGATGAAATAAAAAATTTTCAATCCCGATAGATGTTAGAGGGATGTGTACAGGCCCTCTTGGCTGTATTGTGCGTTGTTATTAACTCGTCCGAGTGGCAACTAATGTCACGATGTAGATCGATGGACCTCGAACAGGGGAAGTGCTTTAAGTTATTTTTATTTGTTTATATAACCAGCCGTTTTCGTCGCTATATTCTGACCATCGATTTAGATGAAGAAGTTGAGAAAAGATTAGAATGTTAGAAGTAGCATTAGTTTAAAAACAGAGAAGTCAAGCAAATTAAGTCTTGGTAGTACAGTTTCCAGGGGAGTATTTGGAGGAAAGTCATGTTTCCACCCGCGATAATCTTGTGAGACTATTTGGAATTTTGCAAGAGCACCTTGAGCTATTTTCAGCATCTTTATTCATGGTTTTTATTGTGGAACAATTGTAATATTTGGGGCGTAAATGCGGGAATCTTTCATCGGATCTCTCAATTGTTCGGGCAAATTGACATTCTATACCACCAATTTTGGGTATATTTTTTGCATTTTATACTTCATTTTTCGTAAGGAATATATTTCCCAAGGGTTTGTTCGGGTTGTTATTTCAGATACATCTATTTATCTTTGCTTTCGAAAAGATCATTATATTTATTGATACGAAACACATGTACAAACTGCTGGCGAGTCCCAACAAAGACAACATAACTTTTCACGGCTCTTTGCTGGTCTTCATACAGCAAAGCTTGAAAACAGTGAGAAAAAAACGAACTTTAAACCCAATAGTCGAAGTCTTATAACACCTCTAAGATTGGTGAGCTTTGGATTATGTCTTGTGAATACGAGCTCATCACTGAAGAAATATCTTGTGGTTTGATTCGGAATACTACGAGATATCTCAGAGTTTCTATGGGGCAACTAGGCGTAGAACTTTCAAAACCATTTCAAGCAGTTTTTTTACGTATTTATTTGTCTTAGTATTCAGTGGCTATTTTGCCTTCGGAAGCAGTCATAAAAATGCTGTCTTCCCCATACCTAGGGTTTTGAATCCAAGCACCAAGGATTGCATGTTCGACCCGCTTACCACGTCAGCTATTGGGGATCGCCGTAAAATCTTGGAATGTATCAACAAAAAATTATGTAACACTCTTTGATCACTACGTTATATGCACTGGATATCTTTAGATAACGGGTTATTTCAAGCACAATTTCTTAGCGACTTCCTCTGTGAACTGACTAAATAAGCTTAATCTGTCAGCAGACAACGATTTTTCCTGATAATGAGGGTTTGATAATCAGTGGGCCATATGCGCTCGGGTAAAGTAACTGGTCGATAGCTTGAAGTGTCAACAATAATTCGACCCCTTATCTAACGTACTTTGGGTTTTCTCTGGGTCAGAGTTTAAATGAGACCTGCACTTAATTAATATGCTTCAGAGCTGTTTGTGTTTATGGGTCACGGCTCATTGAGCATGGAGGAAGCTAATGAAAAAGTTGACCTATTTAAATGTTGGTTAATTCGTCGCTCAGCTTTCACTTTAGTCAAACCCAATAGAAACACGCTAACCATTTCATTGGAAAAATTCCGGTTAAATTTTGAAATCGCCTTGAACAAACAACTCCGTTTCCGTATTGGAAGAATACCTTAACGGAACTATATATTGATTGGAGTTCGTCACTGCACACACCAGTTTATTCTGCGCGGATGCAAAAACCACTTTATACCACTAAAATTGATTACATGAGGATTATAAAACCTATCAACTTTAAACGTAGGCATTTGTCACTCGGTTACTACGCGCAAACATGATTTGCGGTTACAGTTCCGGGTTGCTGTGCATACACGCGCACCTAAACACAAACAGTGTTCGCTGTTCAGTCGTAGGGACAACAAATTTGATTCTAGCTACCAAAATATCTGAAAGTTACTGATCTAGCAGGTTGAGTGAATCACTTGGAAAGTAGTTCAATTTCAATACTTCCGTCGAGATAGCTGAAGCCAAACACCCCGCCCCTGTCTATAATCATATTGAATAATGGATCCTGACCACATTCTCACACGCCAGAATAAGCACTGATCTGTGACCCGGAGCTATTCACCGGGCTCCAACAAAGATCAATGCAGCAAAGGTTCACAAACCTCAGTGTCTGTCGCTATTGTTCGCCGGTTTTGACTGCTGTCTTTCGGCTACCCGATCGATTAACTAATGAAGGAATAAAGGACGGAAGTCTAAGTTGATTCCAGTACCATGATAGAAATACAGGTTACAGGTGAGCTAGAAGGCTATTCGAGCTGCACTTCAACGTGACCTAGTTTCAGCGATAAGCCGTTACCGTTTGCAACCTCTATACAATATCTACCCTTATATGAACAATGTTTGCCACAGATCATTCCATCGCGGACAACGTGAATTAACATGTGATAAGCTTTTGGGCTTCCTAGGAGTGAGAACACGAAACACTAGTCCAGACTCGCACGGCCAAAGCCACTCGACCACTGGACAGGTGATCAAACCGTTTTTCATTTTCCATTTAAACTATATAGCTCAACACATCTGTGCCAGCTTGTTGCTGGTATCGCGCATTGCTCACCTCAGCACTGCAAAAGTCCACTAAGCTCGAGGAATTCTCTTAAATAGAATGCATATTTGAATATATCGGTAGGGTGCCTCAAATGATTGATGACGGTTAGACATTGCGGTAAAACGTTCACCTCTCGCCTCTGTTGCTCCGTTCTATTCCTTCAACAATTTCGGAGCGAATTAAAAACTATTCAAAACAGATACTGTTCCAATGAGAAGTTCCGAGAAATTCTACATTATGCGTGCGGAACGAGTTCCGGAAGTCTTAAGAAAAGATTGAATCACATGAAATGTAAACAGGCTGCAAAATATGTACAGCTTAACCAATTCTCGACTTCAACCGTAGGGCGCATTGGAGCAACAGATTGGAATGTCCTTTTCGTCAAGTTCAGCAGCGAATGCGACAACAATTAAAGCAGGAGTGTTGATGTGAGAGGGGTAGGAAAGAGGTTTTGAATAGCAAGTACGCGTGTGACACTGATTTGTTTTTCGAGAACACCCCATAAGGACAAAACAAGTGCACCCTCAATGGTGAAAACTAGCGCATAACAAGATAACATCATGATAATTCTGATATTGCTGCAAAGGATTTCATGAAACAACCGACCGATTTATCTGGTAGTGCGGATGTAAGAGGTCATTCTTATGTCACGAGATGAAAACTTCACTGCATTACATTTCTCAAACAAAACATACTTGTATGCTGCAATTTGATCCGGTTATCACATGATTATTCGGAATCTCCAATCAATTTGTAAAAACACGTGTTAAACCTTGAGGAAAAGTGTACCATTAGCATTTTGTCACAGCTACTGTGCATTATTCAAGGTTTAATTGTGGTGTGTTGGTAGGTTTCTTCCTTCCCGTTATTTAAAATGCATTTCATTTGGGTTGGAATCATTGTTTGATGGATTCATCCAAACCAGAAATTGTGCACTGTTGTAGCCATTGCCCCGCAATGTTGTATGTCAGTCGCGCAGCTCAAGGAGAGGGTTTGCGGTTTGGGTCCGAGTAGGGACACAAAATGTTGATGAGTCCCCACAAAGAAGAAAACGACTGTTCAGTGCTCTTTAGCAGTCAACCCACAAGAATCCAATTAAGAAATGTAAAGATAGTTGAAATGAAATTCCATTATACCTGTTTCACTGTGTTCAGTTTGTGAAGCGAAGCTAAAATTTCCGGGTTTGTGTACTGATGTAGAGCATTATTATCGCAACTCGCCAATGTGAGTATTTAAGCTGGTTACAGAGTGATTTGATAATACATCCTGGGTGTCGGCCAGTGAACGAGAGAGTGGCGGAAGAGGTGTCAAGGAAAGCAGCAGCATCGCGTTCAAGCAGAATAAACTGTTTTGAACTTCGATGACAATTGTGATTCATTTTGATCCTTGCCCCGTGCAACTTACGTTATTTACGTCATAGGGCGAGTTGACTGAGCGTAAAAACTGCACGATAGACCTAAATGGTACTCTCATTTAGGCATCCTTCAATAACGCGTGTACACGTTGTTCCCTAAAATAACTGAATCAATCGTTTTTGTTTGCATTTCTGTGTAAAGCCGTTTCTCTCTATCTGGCAGGCTGTAACCAATTATACAGCTACGAAATTTTCAATAATGCCAATCTCATGGGAGATCAAAAGACAGTGGAAGTTTTTGAGACTTTGTTTGGCATTGTGCTCAAAATCTAATTGGTAAATTTATGCGCCCGTCAATGAAGGGTGAACTCAGCCAGGGGATATGTATGAAACACTCTTGAAGGAGCACCTTCAGGTATTTCACGGTACACATTCAATAGAGATTTGGTGACAACGATTGCAGTTGCGTTGATTCTCGGTCTGATTTGTGAGATGAGTTGTCATTCCTAACTGTGCATCCAGTGAGGCAATCTGAACCTAGAAAAAAGATACATTTCTGACTGTCTCGAGTAAATTGCGAAGATTGCTTCCATTAACAATACGTGTCTGCGTCTGTCTAGCGGTTTCTGTCATAAACCTGTTTCATTCCGTGGTAGTTTGTCGACGTGGCTTGCTAGCTCCAGGGGAAAATGAGGATAGTCTAAGAAAGATTAGTTAACATCCGATCGTTCACCTCTTGCTGGCTGAACCTGAGGAAGTTTTTACTATTTTTTTCTCCAAGCATAATTGAATTGTCGTCTTGTAAATAGTATGTTGCGTCGTTCACCTGAATCACAGAGGCAAACAGAAACAACGATATCGCTTCAAAGTTTAATCTTGTTGTGATGGTTGTTTGGACACTGTCTTTAAATTTTGTTCTTCATCCCGTTTACATGACGGCGACAAATGATAAATTAATCGTGAGCTAGAAGAATAAATTCGTCTGTTTGTTAATGCGTTCCATGGAGATGGGTTCAACCAAATACTATATTCCATAATTATCTTAAATGACCTTGAAAAGGAAGGGAATATCATTCAGTAACGAAAGTAAGTTATTTATCCGCTTTGATAGTAGTGAATGAATCGATTGATATACCTGCACATTTTAATGTAAACTGTATCATGTATTTTATTATCTACGATTAGCATGCATAGAAAACGAGCGTTGCACATTGTGATTGAAATAAATACATTGGATATACGGGATCCTACGGAAGAGGAAAATATAAACAATGATGGTTTGACATACGTTTCTCACATCATCACAGAACTGTATTTTCCAATACCACACCATGATAGATCAGCTTAATGCTTTTGTAGCTTTTTGTCGTTTCTCTGGGAGCAGAGCTTTCATTCGGAATGAGTTAATACCTTGTCTTAGCAAAGTACCCTTATGTAAGTGATATTTGGTGGAAGTATCGACTGCTACATCGTATCATATCGGCATTTAGATCACAACAAACTACATGCGTTTATGCGTGCGTGTGCGTAAAACAATTGATTGTATGTCTTACTTTCGGTGATTTTTTCACTCGTCTGAATAAATTTAATAAGTATTCACACTGGTCATGACGCATATGGCGACCAAACTCAGACTAAATTAGATTCTATGCCTCACGTGACCGCCTGATAACCAGGATGCATATTGGTTCTCTTGCGGTAATAGCCATAGGGGTAGGCATATGTCCGATTTTTGCGTGTACGTCACCTGACTATCAGATTTTCATCGATCAATTCGGATCGATACTCACATACACATTAATGCATGAACTGAAACCGAAAATCATAAAACAAATCAAGGTATCTAACAATGACACAAGGTCAGTTGAACAAATCGACTTCATTTCTAATGAAGGATGTTTAGAGTTTGGGTTGCGCATGCTTCCTCTGGGTGTTTTGTTCTCTCTTAGCACAACCTATTCGAAATGTTTTCTAAGAGAGTAAGATCATACAACGAAATAAGTTTTCACACGATTACAGAATGCAGTGCCAAATCGGAAGTTGAAGATTTAAAACTCCACTTTTACTGAAAGCAAGACTTGGCCTCAATCCATATAGCCGCGCAAAAGTTCTAAGTACAAGCGTGTCTGGTGCGTCTGGACAATCGAATTGACTAATCCAAAAACCGTCCCCTAAGTTGATTGAGCCATTCGCACAAGGTGATGACCCTCGACCGTGTGGCACAGAAGTAAGGGTTTGAAATCCCAACCCGAAGGTTCGCGGTTCGGGTCCTGACAGGCACAAGCTACTGATGAGTCCCAAACAGAATGAAACAGCTGTCCAGTGTTCTTTGACGGTCATCATTAACATTTCCTTCTCAATTAAGTCCTGTCCAATGTGTTTTAAAGTAGTCAGCAAAACCTTAGCCATGGCTTGACACACCAAAACACAAAAGGACTACTGGAACACACAAATAGTATGATATCGTGGTCACTAAGAACAAATCCTAAGTAGTTTAACTTGTTCACATTTCTATGCGTAGCGATCCTAGCAAAAAATAAATATCTTGTTGAGAGACTTTGACATCCGTCAAGCAAATGATATATGAATGTACGTGACAAAAAGTCTTTCTGTTCTCATCAATCAGCTTGACAATCATCCCCCTCCCTCACCCCTCAGCTCCTACTCTCGAAGTGCTGCGATAAAACATCACAAAAGGAAGAGCATCTTGCCACGTTTTCCGTCCCAAAGCGGACTGTGCCCGAAACAGCGATCCGTGTGACTCACTCAGCTCAAATTGGACCAACACTGTATCATACAGCTGTGTTCACACCACATTTGTAACTTTGTCGACTGCGATTCAACATTCATTCCAGAAGAGGGATTCAAATGTTCCGCGTTTGGAGCATGGATTAGTCAAGAGCCCTGATTTAATCAGGCAGTTAGGCCTTTTCTTGGCTCGTCCCTTTTCATATACGCCCAAAACGGGACGATGAACCGTTCGCAATGCGCGTTCCACAGTTTACGATCAATAGGGTTGGACAGCGTGACCAGCAAGTGAGCGTGCGTGCGTGCGTCAATAGCGCGCGGGTCCTGCGTTCTGTTTTCGCGTACGCGTGTATGTGCGTACACGTACACATGACCAAAGAGTCTCAGAAGTCCAGAACAGGCTCTTTGACATCAGCCTCTGACAATCTTTCTTAACGAAACCTGTTAACTTTGTAAATTGCGGCACGTTTCAAAAAGCATACATTTGCATGTTTAATGTGTCATGTTGCCTTGTGAGCATGCATTGCCTGGAAACACTGCTGTTCGTTTTGAAATTTCTGTCAAGCTCAACTGTTTTCTAAATCCCTGATACCGAAACAGGACATAGAGACAGTGTGTAATGTGCATGCAATCTTTAATTTCTCACACCACAATGCAAAGCTGAAATATTTTAGAACGCATACGCATCACTAACAATGAAACGAGATTCTCGAATAACTATGAATTAAAACTTATAGGAAAGAATTTAGAATGCTCCAAATAGGGTCATAATGCTCCAGAAGTTTTGCCGCAATTAAGTACTGCCTATTGCCCTAATGCATAAAATAATTCAGTGTGGGATAGTTCGTGTTGGAAAGTCGATCGAGGACAAACACGATTGTTCGGGCACACAGCAACAATGCCTCATAACTACACAGTTCTGGTGGGCTCACTATATCGGTTTTAATGTACGATGAGGCTTTACTGTATGAGTTGGCTGCTATTCTGAGGGTGAATTCTCTAGACACGGTAGTTGTGAAGCAGTTGTCCAAAATGCTCCACAAACCTCACTTTAAAAATAACATGGAAGCCCGTCTTCAGTGCTTCTAAATTATCCCGACTCCTCCGTACTCAAATGAAGAAAATATTTTGCGAAAAATTGGTATATTATTCTTAAGGTTAGATTTTAAATTCAAATTCACCACAATTAGGAATAGCTTTGCTATAGTACATACTGTAGTCTAAATGATCACTGATACCTAATCTGGAGGTACAAGATCTCAACTCAAGACAGGAATGCGAGCAGTTGCACTTAGCAGACACGTTATTTACCAAAGAGTGATGACAAAGTGATAAGCCATTTACCAGGTCTATAGCCTTCTGAATAGTTAGTATATCCACGTATTTGGGTACCCTAGATCCCAAACAAGTCAATCATCATAGTTCAATGCATCACTTCGAATTGATGTTATACAATAGCGATAAGCGCGTGTCATCAGTTACGCCATACCACTGGGGGTGACGCAGTGGTTTAATCGCTGTCACCAGCGTGCTTTGGACCCTAGGGTCCGAGGTTAGAGCATGGTCACCGCCACCCAACTCTGCTTGTAGTAGTTTTGCTGTCGTCTGGTTCAATACCACGCCTAATTTATCGGGGTTTTATGTGGTTCGCTACTTCAACTCCCGGGATTTAAGGTTACGGGTTTCCATCACTGAGCAGCAGGTTATCGTGACTATGGGGCTTTCCACGTCTGCTGTTCATCAGACTAAAATTTACAATAACAAAAATCGCAACAGCTTATCTTATGACGCCGGAATTTCATCATAACCTTAGCGACTAAGAAGCTCTCTGAGGTTAACTGCACAAATTCTTTCCAAGAAGCAGCATCTTAAATTTCATGAAAAATTAATATTGACCACTCGAACTGAAATATACACGTGTACTAGTGCAGTAAATTGATTCAGGATACGTTGCACGGGTTCAATAACGAACCAATAGCTTTTATTTTTCTGCTTGTAAACTAAACATCCAGCCTCGAAATAAGGTCTAAACTTAATAGTCTGTCATGTGTTTCCGAAAATCGTTTTCTGGTTTACTGTGTTTACTGTATTAAGTTGACTTGGTGATGAATCATTTCAAGGGAGCGCTTTTACCCTTTTGAATGCTATTGGAACAATTATTGGGGATAATATTTTCAAATTGATAAGGTGACGATATGTGCTATTTCACCGATTTACCAAACATAAGCAGATAAAAGGAAAAGCATTTCCGACTGATTGAATGTAATTATTATTTCAGTTACTGATTTAGTTGGGTCAACATAAATCAGAGAACATTAGTCTTATTGAGGAGCCATTTTCTCGTGTTTGTTATCAAAGATTTTAGCTTTTAGTCATTACCTAGTAAATACCATCAAAAAGGAAGAGGCGGATGTAACATATAAGTGCTTCATATTCAACGGTTTTATCATGTTAAGGCAAAGCAAAATGATTTTTCATCTTTTGGCACCATACTGTTTGCATCTTATTACTCTACTACGAGTTATGATGCTCTTTGAACGGTTTATGAAGTTTTATAGAATGAATGATCTGTTATCAGTCTTTCATCTTATACTTCAGTTTATCAAATGACGTAACGACATTCATGTTTGGTGGACACATTGAGCAAATGATTTTCAATTTATTTTCTCTGGAACAAAGACCGGATGCGTCGGTAGAATTCGAACCCATACAGAACACTACTCACGCTTTTGAACAACAAATCCTATATAACCCGAAGTATGAGACCTCGGTGATATCAAACACTTGTCACCTGTAGAATCATTCAACCAGTAGTGTTATAGCTGGAAAACTTGATTAGTTAAATGCACTCCACAAAAAGCCCATTTTTTAAATGCTGAGTTTTTCACTGTTTTACTTCGATTATTAGAGCTTGCTTGAGAAAATTTTATTTGGGAAACTGATATTCTATTATATCTGTCCATATCCATTTTTATTAAAGCAACCAGTTTATGCAAACATATGTTATGTTATAGCAGGTAGGAAATTATTCAATTTATTTTGCGTGACCATAAGCTTAATTCGTATGAGTAAATCTCCAAGTTTTCAGATGATTAAATACTTAATCAAGGTATGGGTTTGATTTTGTTGTATGTACGTAAATAGTGTGCTGATTTGACTGACAAACAAATGTTTATTGGTGTAATACAGTGGACCATGTTATTTGGGGCAAAGCCGCGATAAACAATTTTG
>UZAN01044925.1:0-17755 GCA_900618425.1 Echinostoma caproni
TCAACTAACACATTCTTCACTGTGGCAATCAAACTCACAAAATTCGAAATTCTACTACTACTACTACTACTACTACTTACTAGTCGGTGAAGAGGAGTACGCTTTGCATGCAAATCAAATGAACTTCACCGTTGAAGAAAAAATGGAAAAGTGTGATCTGAAGCTTGTGCAATCAAAATTCGGAAAGGGATCATGATCACGTGTATTTTTGAAAAGAAAATTGATTCAGAGAATGCTGTTTTGTTGCTTCTATTGTGACGAGGCTACCTTGCACGTGTTAGTTCCGTGCATTTGAGTACTAAGCGCAGTGAAAGCTCTGAATGGAATCAGGTGACAAGCTTATTCGTTCAAATTCAAACTAGATTTAGTGGTCATTGGGAAGCTTACCGTGAGACCCGATCTATACATATTACTTTGATATTCAGGGCTTTGATAACCTCGTCACGTCATTTGTTTTGAGAAATTTGTACATCAAGCTATCTATCCTATCTTGCCACACGTAATAACTTTATGGTATGCGTTAGAAACTAATGTGTACCACAAATAATTCGCTATTTGCTTTACCGTACAAGCACATACCACCAAATAAGTGGTAGTGGCCCGGTGGTAACATCATCAAATTATCACACCGGGGATGTGTTCGAATCCCACCACCATCGCCTGACTTTCCTCATTGTGTGTTGAATGGCAGCCATTTGATTGACCGCTTCCCCTTTCTTGAAAATTGTAGCTGTGTGTATTCAATCGAAGAAAATAAAAAGAAGCATTTCTTGTTATCTTTTCTTTCTAAATCTACATGAACTGAACTTTACTTTTGGACGATTTTCTCCATCTGTGAACCAACCCCTCGAAGACCTTTAGGACGGGCTCTGTAAAGTGACTTTTGTTTTCGAGGATGCACTCACGTTCCCGGTCCGGCTAAATCTCTCCTGTAGAACAGCAGGGGATAACGATGCTCTGAGTTGGAGGTGATTTAGATTTGTGCACATCGCTTTGCCTTCTACCAAAGTTTGAGGCGTAACCTGACAGGGTACAAGGGAAACGCTTCAGAAGTTCGTGACCGCTTGTTGAGGGAAGCAATCCCAAACTATCTGAAACGCGCCCAGTAGCGTAGAACTCTTGTAGTCATAGACTTAGTGCCCCAAATGAATCCTGAAATAATCCCTAAAAATTCTCTTTCATCCAACACCGTCCAGTTCCATATGATTTTCGTTTTTCACTAGGCCGATATATTCTCCACGAGGAGATGGTTGTGTAAAGCGAAGTAAGTAAGAAGGTAGGAAAATTTTAAATATGATGAGTTTAGAATTTTTTTTAAATCAAAACGCCGAGTTCAATTTGAAATTCAACAATGTTTTCACAGTCCATGTTGCATTTAAATTATGTAATCAACACCTGGCAAGACTATATTGTTCATACTCTGAATGGTGTATCTCACAACTGAATGCATCGCACTTACAGGAATAACTTTCTTTTCCGTTAACAACTGACAATTGTCAATGAACGGCTGAGAAGTTACAATTTCACCTGGAACTTGGTTTGGTACGGACAAAAACGTCCATTCTAGGGGATATCCTCAAAAATCGGTCGGCTCAGTTCCAAATGAAGCACGACTCCTTAAGTGAGTTAAACAGCTGAAATAATATCAACTTCTCAGATTTTAGTCGATAACAACGATACTCAGATTTGCGTGATCTCAGGCACAGTGCAAGACAACGTGCTTTCCGAAGAGATTTGTTGTTAACGCAAAAGGCAATGGTCTGAATGAATACGGGGGGACATTCGCCAGTGAATGATAACAAACAGGATCGCGTTCGTTTGATGAAGCTTCCCAATGTAAATTGAATGTTACTCACACAAATTTATTTGCTTTATCGCTTAGGTATATGTGGCTAGCTAGCATATGCAGTTCACTTACCGCAAAAGCCTTCTGATTGCACAGTTGAAACAACCGCCACCACATTTGATCAAAAACCAGCTTTCTGTCTAACGTAACGTTTAGCAATGGCATCCGTAATATTTTCTCGTAAGTATTGTATCTTTGTATTGTACCTTTTGGGTTCCTGGCATTCTGTCGTTCACCCCGACCGACGGAGGTCCGCTCATCCCCGCAATCCCCTGTCCGTGTCATTTGTCTGACAGCTTCCGCCCTGCTCTCTCCCACCATCATCACTCAATCGGGTATCGTCTCAAGTCTTGAGAATACAAGCCGGGAGAGATCCTGTTGCGCAGTCCTGTCAATTCCGCTGTGCTTGAACGGCCCGGAGTACGTTCGCATTACAGTAACATAGATGCCTACTGTGATATGCGTAGCCTACTGACTGAGTCATAAATAGTAAGGACACATAAATCATTGACTTAGGTATGCGCTCAGGTGGTTCATCGTAGGCCGACTGGCTCAGGCTCACAGTTCGAGGGTTCATGGTTTGAGTCACTACTGATGTGAGTTCGAACTGGGACAAAACATAGCAGTCTAATGCTCTATGTCGGTCAGTAGAAAAATAGAACATAAAGTCACAGTTTTATTATGAAAAATAATTAAAAGGGGTTGCTTTTCTTGTCCCATAGGGTTTAGCACTAATAGATAGATTTATGGTTCACAGAAAAATAAAGAATGTCACAAATTATCCTTGTTTCGTGCTCTGCTACGGATGTTGAAATAAAAGACTTGTCAAAGTTTCATCCATTTTATGCTTGAAAGAATCAATTGTGGGCATAAAATCAACGTGAGGTGGTAGAGAACTCCAAATACTGCACACTCTGAGGACAAATGAGTGACGGTGGCATTCTAGTCGATATTTGTGAAGTGTAGTGACACGATCTACCTCTCATTCCACATGTACCTTGCCTCTCTTGCATCTCATTGTTTTACCGCACCAAGGCCACTTCTGCGGTCAGCGCGTGTTTGCTTTCGTTTTCCGCACACTTACTCACGCATCCGCATCTCCTCTTTTAGCTATGCAGGTTTCTACAATACAACCGTCCTCCGTTGCGTGAATTCTCTCACTTTGCTTTGGTACGAACGCCCGTTTACGACATTAGACGTACTACTACCTCAGGGTAGCGATAAGCCAGCGCCAACAGAAGCACTAATTTGAATGATTGTCCCCTGAGGTGAGTGTTGGACGACAAGGCGAACGGTGAACAACATGGGTGTTCAGGATTATGCATTATTTGCTATGCCCCAATCAACTCCCCTCAACTTCGGCAATACTGTATGGAGTACAGCCTCAATGATTCCAGTCTTTCCACATACGTCCCGGAATGCAGTAAGTAGTTCCGTGACCATTTTGGTGGCTACGGCTTGTAGGCGTTTCACGATTGCGTTGCAGCCGTGGGTTCCACGCTTGAATTGCGTATTATATGTAAGGTCTAATGTAGGCGGGTAAGAGCCGTGGGAACAACGTAGATCCAATAAAAAAGGGACGAGGACAAAACAATGCACGCATGCGCATTCGTGTGCACTAAAGGAAAAAAAGAATTTGTGTGATCAGCTCGTGTACAAACAGCTTCATTGCTTCCACGTTTTCTAGTTCCTAAATAGAACTATTTTGGCACTTTACCCCGAAAGTATTAATACTAAACACATGAAATACTTATCGAGAAGACCTATTGTCCCAGAAAAAAATAATTGCTCAATTCCGTTTAAGGTCCTTCTCAAAACGAATTTCAAGATGCGTCAAGATACATTCAATACAGTTACGCGGGTTCTACACCCAGACTTATGTCCAATATTTATTTCACCCTAAATTAACGTAACCATTTGTGCAGTAACGCGAAATAAACAAGATTCAGACATTTGTCGGTTTTGCGTCCGGAGTGTTGAAGCTAGTGGTGCAAAACCACGATAGAGTCTTGAAGTCGGTGGAAACTGCGCAATGAGAGCCTTCTGTTCGAAATAGTTTTGGTCCTGAAGGGAATAACCAGTTTGATGTGGCGTAGACACAAACTTTAGGGAAGCATTCTGTACTTTGGTTGTGAAAAGTTGTTTCATTTTAAATGTCTGGTAGGAGTGGGGACAAGT
The DNA here is from genome assembly GCA_900618425.1 of Echinostoma caproni. Classification (NCBI taxonomy): domain Eukaryota; kingdom Metazoa; phylum Platyhelminthes; class Trematoda; order Plagiorchiida; family Echinostomatidae; genus Echinostoma; species Echinostoma caproni. Next base: position 4,025 of record UZAN01044925.1, read on the forward strand.
AATGCAGACTATCATCTCACATTAGATGACAGTTCCTGTACCAAAACCTCCAGTATCACTGGTTTACTCCCAAATTTCCGTCTGGCCACTGGCAGTCCGTTGATTGGTTTTCTTTTTCCGAAAATTTGATCATACAACTATTCATTCGTTAAACAAAAGTAAGATAAATAAACTTTAGAATATCAAGCATGGATTAGCCCATTCCATTTTTCAGATCACTGTCGACCGTGTAGCTCGGGGCGAAGGGTTTGAAGTCCTGACCTGAATGTTCGCGGTTCGAGTCTTGATAGGGACGCAAACCGTACGCACTGCTGACGAGTCCCAACCAGGACGAAACCGCTGTTCCGGTGTTCTCTCTCAGTTATCACAAACATTTCCATCGCAATGAAATAAAGTATTACAAATATCTTTATTTTTGCAATATAGTTAAACGGTACATGCTTTGGATAAAGCTGATAAACCTAACAACGAGTTTAGGGGTAATTTAAGTGCAAACCACGTATTTATTATTATTATCATTATTATATTATACTTCACACATGTCTGAGAACAGACTGTGTACCAAGCAAATCATGGTACAAGAATCTTTATAAAAAGAAAAACGTTCCATGAGTTGCGTATGGGCGGAATACTGCCAGGTTGCCCAGGCCAAGGCAAACCACGTGATGTCAGACCAAGGTTGTTCATCACGCTGGAACGTTATTTCTGGTTTGTCCGGGATTAAACCCATGCAGAGTAGCTCACGGCTGATAGGTGTCATCGGACTGACAAAATAATTGATGCAAATCCTTCGGAAAATGGGGCAATATAATGACACGTTCCAGTGTACCCGGAGAGACAGTTGACTGGTGAATTTCTGCAGAGAAATAAGCACATTCATCTCGAGTAACGATAATAACTGAAGTCGGGAATGGATCCCCTCGGTGTGCGTGGTGGTGGTGTGTGTGTGTGTGTGCGTGTGTGTGTGTGTACTTTTAAGCGCTGTAAAGCAGCTGCCCTGCCCTGGATAAACAGAACAAACTGTATATGATAGATGTGGAGCAAGGGCTGTATCAAGTAGGCTTGACTGCATTGTTTAGGGTCATTTCCATGGTTTCCGGCTGTTGCTGTTCCCAACGCATAATAATTCACACAAGTGAGGAATGGATAATCAATTCAAACGAAACGTTCCGAATAGGGACGGATTCGCCAACAAAACCGTTCTATCTTCCACGCATTATGTGAACCGCTTAGGGAAGAAGCTGATGCTCCGCCTGGTGTCATTCTTACACACTAAGAACACTCAGAGAGACCGAAAAGGGCTATGCAACGCAATTACCGATGAAATTAATGTCTTCAGACGTGTTCACCTAATGAATACATTTCCATTGAATATTCCCATAGTGACATTAGGAAACAGTGTAGCGAACAATGTGTGTTTACCATAACTTCTTCCTCAGGCTAATACGGTCACACATATGGGGTTGAAATCAGGGTAATGGTATAATGCAATGAATACGATTGGTTGATTGTGATGTGATCAGTAGTCTTAAAGATACATTGCCTATCCTCTTGTAATCCAAGATCATTTACCAACTTCGGCAGGTTATGAAGGAACAACGATCAGGTCAGTCACCCATTTGAAGTGACTATCCCCAGGTGTCGCATTTCTCACTTTCAATCATCTCTTTTCCCAAGAACAGCACAACTGTGGAACACTCTCCCCCTTTCGGTCTTCCCTCCAACGTATAAAATCCATGTTTTTAACGCAGAATCAACAAGCTGGTTCTAGCTTGAATGTTCCCCATACCTTCCCACTTACAGTATATCTTCGGATCATGGGATTTACCCTTTTTACTGTATTCACTTCCGTGTAATAAAAAAAGGTAATTATCGCAAAGAATCCAGGAGCTGACCTGGCTGAGTACGGGTATAAAAAACAATGACATGCAATACGGTGGAACATCTTGCAGACACGAGCCATCAAGAAAACGAGGACGCATTCAATGTGATCTTCTAAGTCCCAGCAAACCTATCGAAAGCTGTTCGTCAATGCTGATTTGGTATAGCCGAGCCGATGGCAATTCACGTACCCAATCTGATTTCAACAGAGATTTATTCAATCACTGTGCTTGCTCTGGATTCAACCCAATACAGCCGACCGAAATAATCGCGAGCTTCGGCGTGACTCAGGACGTGCAAACCGGAAATGGAACAGCTCGCTGAATCTATGGGCTGAGAACATTTCCAAACCACACAACAACATCAACATAAACTCAGCTCCCTTCATCTCCAAAGAATATGCCTTTATATATGTAGGTATGAACATAACTAATAAACTCAGTAAACAATTTCTGAATATATTCGGTAATCCAGAAAATATGAACACTACGGATTATTCTTACTTTCATGATTGCCCAATGTTTGCACAGATTATTATGGTGATGTTAGCCTACGAGATGACGCAAACCACGGGGCGACACGGTACAGTTTCCGGACAACTGTGATGATTCAAGAATCACAGGTGACGCCAGCAAAGCACCTGTACGTTACAGCTTCTAGACTTCGAAGTATAGGCCGATTGTACCGACCGACCAGAGGGCGTACAGCCCAGACAGAGACTGTACGAGGCCAGGAATACGAGCACGCGACTGGTAGATGCCTGGATGGCTAATGAACTTTTTCTTTTCAACATATTATTTAAACCCCATGATTCCCTGCAATAAACGGACTGTTATTCTTGTGGTCTTTTTGTGTCTCGGTTACGTGGGATACTGTCGTGCAAGTGCCAGTGTGATTCAGTGATTAATTGGTGTCCGTGATTTCTGATACATGATTCGTAATTCGTGATCAGTACGTACTTCAATTACTACAATTATTTTTCGTGTTCAATGACAAGTAAAAAAGTTTAAACGGCAAATAAATTGGACGGTACTGTTCACATTTCCCCCCCCCCCCCCCCCAAAGAGACCGAACCTGCTCCGGACGATGTAACATTTACACGGTAAAAATGGAATAATTTGTTGCCCGATTCCAATTTTGATCTAAATATCCCATAACGGAAGGGCACGGTGATATAATTATGGTCAAACTGGTGAACCATGAGCTTGGAATAACAATAGATATAGTCTGTTAATTTATTGTCACTATGGAAGTGGTTTACTCGTCTTGATACCTGAAATTTGTTTGAAAAAGAATTAGTGTTCAGCAGATGAATCATCCAAGAAACAGTCACTTACTGGTTAAGGCATACAGCAATACTTTTCGTCCGGGGGAAGTGTTGTGAGATACTACTCACTCGTGATTAGTACACAAAAAGATGCGATCAGTGGTCTCTTTCAACGACCAAAAATGAAAAAGACCAGTTGGAGCGAACTGCTGCTGTTCGGTATGATTAATAAAAGAATGCTCATCTGATAGTGGACCGTCCCATCAACTATACTGTGTGCGTACTAGTAGTAGTAGTAGTGGTAATAGTAGTAGTCACCGATTGTCAATTATGGCGGACGTAGTTTGCGTGATAAGTGAGGGGGCATGCATTTACTGCCGAAAAGCTTTGTACTGGAATTCCTTTTGTGGGTCATGGATAACACCCGGCCCGTCCTGTTGGATATTCATTCGTTATACCTACCTTTCATGATTGAGTCAAAGAAAAACATTTTTAAAAGGCGTCTTCTGTTTCAAACATCGCTCACCAGATATCTTCAGAATAAACCCATAGATATTCACCCTCTCTTCAACGAAGGTTTTTTCGCATCGTTTCCGTGATTTGTTTCACACTACTTCCATTGTCGATTGCGTGTATTCGTATGTGCCAATTGACTTACAGACAAAGGACACTGAGAGGACACAACTTGTGTGCGGCTATTCGAACGGCGCCTGTACCAGAACGCAGTGTTCTCATCCCATTTGCGCGTTTTATTATTATCATCATCCTGTGTACCGTCTGGCTCTATGTAAGTTTTGATGCGTTTGGAATTTCACCCACAAAACAGGCGTTTCGTACCGATAGACCACGCGTAGTGTAACGCTCAGAGTTTTTCGTACCATAACACACCCTTCACATCCACAGTACTGCGTTCGAGACTGATAGTCGGAAAGCTAGGCGTTGGCTCGAATGTACATGCCAAATGGAAGAGTGTTGCCGAGCGAGACATTGTTGTCTGGTGGATGCATGCGACATGGAGTACGATTTGTAAGGGACGAACAGTAGTTTTGAGCAGAGTATTTCAGGCAAAACTGAGTTTATGAGGAAGATTGAGCATTTATTGCATGCAAATTAACAATCCTGTCGATTTGTGATCAAACAAAGGCAGATCTGGAATTGTGATAAATTCCCTCACTATCTCGCGGTCCTGAACAAGGTGATCAATTTGGATGTTGCAAAGGATACTTACTTCCAAACGTAGAAACTGACGATTAAAACGGGGAAAATAAAAGAGGTGTTTGATTTGCACAAATGTTGTCACCTCAAAATGTGAAGTAAAAAAGCAAACATAAAAGTATNTAAAAGTATAAATAAAACTGGAAACGAACATGGCAGTACAAGCACTGGCACAAAAAGAAAGAGGAGTTTTCTTCGTTTATTCATTTGTGCTTGGTCACTGAGAGAACGCCATATGAGAAACCACTTTTCCGTGTGATAGGAAAACCTTACCGAAGACCATCGGGCGAAACACAGATAGAGAGAGGGTTCGTTGCTAAGCAACGAGTTAAGGATAATTATCATCAGGAACTAATTACATAACATGGTCAATGGACAAAGTGGTTTCAACGAAATGAAATGATTATTTTTTTGTGTGGGATGCTGTAGTAGTTGCAGTACGCACTGATCACGAAATACGATTCACGAATTAGAAATCATGGACTAGCAATCATCGACTGAATCATACTGATACTAGCACGACAGTATCCCACGTAACCGAGACGCGAGGAAAATGCACCGGAATAGCAGTTCAGTTCGTTTATTGAAAGAAATCACGGGGATTAAATTATATGTACAAAACAAGTTCACTGGTCATCCAAACCTCTGTCAATCGCGTGCTAATATCTCTGGCATTGTTCAGCTGCTGTCTTTGCCGCACGTTTTCCGATTGGTTGGTACAGTTGGCCTATGGTTTGTAGTCCAGAAGCTGTGACACGTACGCGCTTTGCTGACATCACTTGCGAACCTTGGTTCATCACAGTTGCCCGCAATCTGTAGCGTGTCGCTCTGTGGTATGCCTAATCTCGTTGGTTAGGATCACCAGAGATTCATTGGATCATAGTTTAACTAGCGGTTCAAAAACCAATGCACATATATATTCATCTTATTTTTGAAAACAATGGCCCATAAGCGTAAAGTAGAACAACTTGGGAAAAAAGAATGGGCATCCATCAAGATAACACTGATCACTTCAAATGATGCTCTCTACTCTTTTTTATGACGCTAACCGAAGGATGATGGAAGGACTCAGTCTTGCTTATCCCTAATCGGGGTTTTCGATTGTTCCGTGTGAATGAATGTGAAAACCCTGATGAGCTACCAGTTCCGCAGCCGAACTGAACTGCGGATGGGAGACACTGTTCTGGGTTATTTGGAACAACATTTTCGCGATCTGAATTCGATCAGAGAACATATTGGCACAGTGATGGGGTGGTGGTGGCCCGGTGGTAACATCGCTAAATTATGATCCAGGGAATGTGTTCCAATCCCACCACCACTACCGCCTGACTTTCCCCATTGTGTGTGTTGAATGCCAGCCCTTTGATTTGCCGCTTCTCCTTCCTGAAAATTGTATCTTTGTAGATTCAAAAAAGGGAAGTAAAAGAAAAAAAGAAAAACCAAAGACACTAACTCAATTTTGTTGATCAGATTCATCGTGCGATAAAAAACAAACTTTGGTTTCGCTAATCCCGTCTTCGTCGGGCTAATACAATTGTGAATAGAGGTTTTTACAAAAAAATAGCAAATTCGTCTCTTGGTCTGAATGGGGATTGGTTGGATTGTGGTATTGTGATATGTGTGGTTTGGAACTGTTCCCAGTTCGGTGTGCGACCTAGGGCATCACGATAAAATTGGTTGTAGAAACACTATCGCAGAGACCATTGAGTATGTATGTGACCAAATCCAGGAAAACAATATCGGAATTGCAGTACCTCTGGATGACTTGAAACAGTTATTGTACTTCTGTACACAGAACGTTCAGTTCAAGATCAATGAAGAAATCTATCGCCAGAAGGATGGAATCGCAATGGGATCCCCGCTTGGTCCCTTATTTGCGGATTTATTCATGTCCAAGCTAGAAAATATTGTTTTAAAGTTCACGATTAAGCGATGTAAGCTATACAGACGATATATCCATGATATATTATGTTTTGTGTACAGTAACGTCAAGGTTTCCACCTTTCTCAGGACATTTAATTCCGCTCATCCCAACATCAAGTTCACATTGGAAGAAGAGGTTATTGACGGGATTGGTTTTCTCGATATCTGGCTAAAGCATCGCACAGATGGTTTTATTCAGAGATCGATTTATAGGAAACCGACTTGGAGCGGCCAGTATATCCATTTCAGAAGCTTTGTGCCACTCAAACGAAAAAGAAATGTTATTCAGTGTTTGGTGAACAGGAAAATATGCACCGATGATACCATAAATGCGGAACTATCAATCATTCGTGATGTTTTCTTACAAAATGGCTATCCAGAACATTTTGTGGATAACGTTTTGCGAAATAACCGTCCGAGGGAAAGACTTTTAGGCGCAGAGAAGAAGCCAGTATACATTTCTCTCCCATTCAAAGGGGATGCAATCGTAGAATCGGTTAGCCGCAAACGAGGAACTGCATTGAANGCAAAATTACGTATCGTATTCACGTCCAGATCGATCTTGTGTTCGCAACTCAAAGACAGGATTCCTGCTTCTGCAGTCTCATTTTGTGTGTACCAGTTTGCGTGTTCCTGTGGAGCAACGTATGTCGGCCACACGAGCAGGCGCCTATCTACACGAGTTCGGGAACATCATCCAACCTGGGTGAACACTGGTGTGATTAAACCTATTACAAGTGCCATCGTTTCACACCTCGTCGAGTCCGATCACACAATGAGTGTGACTGAAGCATTTCGGCCTCTCTACTGTGTTTGGGCTCGCTGATAAAAGCCGATTAAAAGTCGCATCCTAGCCACCGCAGAGGCGGTTGGAATTCGTTTACATAATCCCCCTTATGCGCCCAAAAACAGTTAGGGAAGTCGCTCAACCTGCCATGGCCCTCCACCTCCCATCTTCATCCTCCCCCACCACCTCCTCTCCCTTCCAATCCCACACCAAATCACACAATTAAGATGGACCAAACTTATGTTCCGATGGCAGAATCAGCCATATCCGGTTTTATGAAATTGCGACAGAAAACAATAACAACAATCCCCATTTGAATAATCATTAGTTTTGTTTCCTCTTTTCCATACAAAATGATGTGATATAAAATGTAACGTATTAGCCAGTTGATGAGTCACCGAAAAAAATAAACACTATCGTTAGAACTAAATTTCTGTTACCCATCCAGTAGGAACAAATAAATTAGGGATTTCAAAGCGCTTAGAAATTGCATGCTCTCTCTAACGAGGCTATCGACAGTGTTGTATTCAGTCGGGCCATACCTTTTTCAACAACAGGTGACCCCGTGGTAACTTTAAGTGAATCCTACCAATCGTATTCCAGCGGGCAGCTCACAAAATGAATGGTGTTTCAGCCGCCATACATCACCGATTGAACCGAGGACGATAAATAATGTAAGAATGATAAGAACCTATGTGACAAAGCTGAATAACAAAAGGAGAAGCCGGAGATACCGGGTTATTGCCATTGATTGACATTGTGGATAGAATGCATTTGTCGATCTGGAAATGACAGAGAAAATTGTGATTTCTTTTAGCTAGTGGTGAATGAGTTCAAATTTGATCTTCCTATTCAAGGGAAACATTATTAATTGGTTCGTTGTATCCTTGTACCATCGTTAAGTATCTTGTCAAGTGTGCCTTTTAATGTCAAAGGTTGTACAGGCAATTTCGTTTAGTTTGAAGGAATCAGCGTTATTCGAGGGAACCTTGGTTTCAATGAAATTTTCTCACTGGTTTATTGAGGGCCTAGACTGAATCCACTCATGCAATGATTCGTTCCAACATTCACGTCAGAGCACGGTAACAAATTAATCGATTCATGTTGACGTGATTCGCTTCCTTACCCGGATTTGTTCATTTTCGTCCAAAGCTCATTCGATCAACGGCCAAGGACATAAAATTCCCGGGTAGGGAGGGAGGACGAACAGTCGAACCTCAACCCACCTAAAGTTTCAAACTCGCTTGGTAACTCACTCAGAAAGTACGTTTGTTTGAATATGGAATTTCATTCCGACTTGACGGGGTTCGGATAGACCCGGTTCAATCAGTAACGTGTGGAGCTGAAACACTAGTCACTTTCTGGGTTTCCCTGTGGAATGCGACTGGTGGGGTTCAGTTTAAAATAAGACAGATTCTGATTGATTTGACTAACTATCCTTCGGACCTCACCTTCACGCACAATCCTCAGTTCATCGATTCAACTATACACTCGGAAGCACTAGACTCGCGTTTCGCTCTTAATAGGGCTCATCACTAATGCATATCGACCGTTCCGTCCGGGATTTGAACTCCGGACCCATCGCGTGGAAGGCGTGTGTGTTACCACAGTGCCAGAAGTGTACTAAAACGGATTCACCTGAAGTACAAAAGGAAAGTATATCCTTTAATTAGGTACAACATGGACGCACCGTAATTGACGATCAATCAAAAGCATATCATTAGCTGGTACTAGCTGTACGAATCAACAACAGGTAGCCAATCAATAACAAGTACACACACTTGGTGCAATCTGATTGGTTAATCTAATCAGGGTCCCCTGTGTTGGGAACATCTGTGTCATGTGCGTGTCTGTGTGTTATTGTAAATGCGCACGTGTGTGTTTGTGTGTACACATCAAGCATTGATATTACACGTTTAATGGGAGTAATGTATACAAGAGAACTATCCAACAATGGCATGTTAAGTCATTACAATAAACAGCAACAACACAAGATGCATTGAATGATTCCACATGTACACTGTTCTTCTTGTAACTGTTCTTACCCGCATCCAAGGCCCAATAAACCAGACAGAAGCCTACGGAACGAGAAACACAGATAAGCACTGAGGGATAAAGGCGCAGCAGATGTCGAGGTGATCTACAAAGTACCAGTAAACCCATTCAAGGCTGGTCGTCAACGCTAATTTGGTACAGCCGAGCCGATTGCAATTCGCCTACCCAGTCGGCTTTCAACAGCGATTTGTTCAGTCACTTTGCTTCTTCTGGCCTCGACCCAAAACAGTCGACCGAAACAATCGCGAACTTCGGCGTGACCCAGGTGGGGGATACGAGACTGGAAATGCAACCAACAAAACAGCAATGAAGACCTATGACCGTTCACTTCCGAACCACATATCAGAATCAATCAGTTAATCGGTACATCAGTTCGAGGAAGAATTTATGGAAAACACTTTATTTTCGGACAACTTTCGCTATATATCTTCAGATACATACTGCGGTGCGGCGCGATAACTGAGAACAAAATAATAATGACAAACACATTTAGTACCGCTACTGATGAAATGTTCTATTCCGTACAAACTGAAACAGTCTTATCAGCTACTCCACAGTATGCCATTCACTTGAACTCTCCCCGTGATTTCCGATGCTCGATTCTCAGTCGGTTAGACAGAGTTTCGCGCTACTAATGAGATCCAAAACGCTCCCTTGATCTGTACTCGATGAAACTCATTTTGTATTATTAATAATAATAACAATAATAATAATAGTAAACTTAATTTACTTATTTTAGAGCTGATGCAACGAGCACGGAAACAGTTATTTCCGCTTTGTTGAAACTCATCAGGGGTGATGTGCACATTCCCCCCTTCGGGAACTCACACAACCATTGAAATACAAACATATCCTGATTTTGGTAAATTCGCATGCAGTGATAAAAACAAAAAGAAATAAAGATATCCCATTGAAATTGCACGCAATACGTAGTACCCGTGTGATTGGTCTAAAAAGGTAAAACCTCTTGTCGAATCCTTACGGTGATCTCGGAACCGCAGAGGACAAATCCGGATGTTGTTGAGGTTTGATTCATCTACGAAGCATAAGCTAATAATAATGCGTTACCGGGAAAAAAAATAGGACCATAAGAAAAGTATGCCGAAAACATGCCTCAAATTCCGGTGTTTTCCGAGGGATGTATCTACGTGAACCGGTCGGTTAAATGCACAAAGTCAATCGAGAGAGAGCCAAACTGCTGACAAGATGGCTTACTTGTACAGGAGCACATTTTCCTAGTGGAAGGGAGTGTAATCCACGAGGTCGCGGGGTGGAGGGGTGGAATGTCTAGGTGATGATTCACAGTTCGAATTTCGGTGATTAAGGAAATCAGTGAAGTGTGAAGTTTGGAGGTGTGGTGACCAATAGAATCAATCCCTCATTGGAAGGGTACTGATTCGTTTGAACAAACTGGATTTATACAACGTTATAATGAACAACTAACAAATCACATCCCCCCCACACACACAAGGCAGGGCGTGATTCATTCGTGGTCCTCGCCAGTGGTGATCCAGGCCTACGAGATGACGCATGCTTTGGAGCGGCGCGTTACAATTAAATTTCAAAGGTGAAGTCAATGACGCTTCGCTGCTTCTAATTACACACCATAGGCAGTGCAGTCCAGACAGAGGCAAAATGGTGCAAGCAATACTGGAATGCGATTGGTGGAAGCCTGGATAACCAATGACCTTGTTTTTTACATATTATTTAATCGCCTTTATTTTCCCCAATAAACAAACTACGAACTACCATTCTTGTGTCCTTTTCCTCGTGTCTCAGTTAGGTGGGACATTGCATGCTAGTGCCATTGCGGTCCAGTGGTTCCGTGCTTCAGTCCGTGATAGCTGATCCTTGATTCGTGTTCCGTGATTCGTATTACGTGTTCCGTTTTCCGAGTTCATTGCGTATTGCTACTACTACTACGATCATTACAATAAGTCAGTTTATTTGCAAATATCCCGTGATAATTCAATGGTGTAAGATGGCGTCACTAAGCCGTAGGAGCTATACGATCCGGATTATTTTCAGCCAAGTGGACACACCCAAAGTGAACGAATGACAACGATGGGGACAGAAATCAGAATACTACGAAATGAAAATAGAGGCGCTGATCAAATAGATATCGCACCTCCTGAAATCAAACTAATGAATTCATCAAACTGCTTTCATTAAGGTAACCACTAGATTTGTGACTTATCACTTCCGTCTCCGTTCTGCGCAGTCGGATAGAAGCAATTCGATTACTGCTGCTACTGACAATGATGATGATGATGATGATGATGATGATGATGATGATGATGATGATAATGATGATGACGAGGATGATGACTTAGATAATAATAATAATAATAATAATAATAATATTGCGTTCATGTATTCAATATAATGATTATCTATCATGACTTTCAATGAAGAGTAAGTATGTTCTTTTTTCTTTATTTTTCTTATAAAATGCATTGAGGTCGTCACAGAGCTTGAACCACATTGTTTTTAGTGGTGTGTCAAACATGACAAAAACGAATTTTAAGGAAACGCTGTGTCGTCAAGTGAGATGTGTTATGTGTGCGCAGACATTTTGACTACATGGCTAATTTCGACATTCTGTGTGATATTGATATGCATAAAATAAAGAACCACAAAGCTTGCAGCAACCAACCCAACATATATGCAGCTATGCAGGAGACGTCAGTGAAAAAGTTAAATGATTATGTGACAATGAAGAATCGCTGAGCCAAATGTTGTATCCCGTTTAAGTACGCAAGCAGTGAATTGAGTAGTTATTGTATTTCCGGTATGTAAATGCAAACGTAGCCGGTCCGTAGGCCGGTGAGAAAACAGTGCGTCAACACGCTGGCAGGCAGGCAAGCACAAACTAGCGCAAGTGTCGTCACGCTGGGCAATCAACGAGGAGAGATCAATACTGATCTCTGATTCGCTGAGCGGATCGACCTTGTAAGTCTGCATGAAGTGCGTACGTGCGTGTGGTGGCTGGCCGCAACGATCAATCATGTGATGCGCGGTAAACGTTTCAATCGACTGAAGGTCACAACATATTTTGTCCGATGTGATTCGATAAGCTCCGTGGAACTTGGTCGCTATCTTTATTTATTTCACTTTGCCTTAAGATACATCGGCAAAACTCATGAAATGGCTAAACACAACTGGATTACTTCTGGAAGAAACAATTGAGCACCGAGCACACTTCATTCGTGAGTTCCCATGATCTAACCTTTAGTTACAGAATGAATAAGCGCTTGTTCACAAAACGCGGAACGCGTGCAAATGAACTGAATTATTGTTTGTTTGCTTGTTTGTTTTCCATTAATGACACCCAGTGTCCACCAATTTGGCGTTACCATGACAGCTGTTCACATTCGAATCTCCCGCAGAATGCCACTTATCTGGAGGAAGAGGAGGACGAGAAAAATAGATTGCATGACTGAAGTAGTTAAGCAAATTAGGAACAGTTGACCGATTAATTCGTGACAGGCATAATGCTAATTGAACATCAAGAACCCCACCTTTTCAAGTGGGGCCCGTCAACGAGTAAACAGCCAATTCCGAGATCTTCGGGAAAACGCCCCTGTGCATCTTCGAAAAGGAAGACAGAGTCAGAGGGAGAACTATTCAAGTGATAGGCAAAATCTTCACCAATCAACCAACCCATCAATAAATTTATCAAATCAGTTCAAAGTAAGCACGATGGAAATCAACACCTTCCATCCCGGTTGTCCCGGCCGTCACAGTTATTAAGCAAACATTTAACTGAACATGAGACGATTGTATTCGTGTGGTGATTGCTCATGAGCTGTGAACTCTTTTGTTTTATTGAACACGATATCCTTGTACATTCCAAATTTCCGATCATTACAGTTCAATTCCGTCGCTGAGTTCTGTCTTCTGATTTTATTCCGAGTCCTAGTTCTGGGTTGGATTATTACTGCGCGGAATCCGATACGTATACGAATTACCAGTCCGAGTACGAACCACGACAACTGGCGTCACGGTCATTTTGAACCAATGGAGTCCTGTAATTTGGAGAACTTGAATATACATGCCAGTGCGCGAAGTTGAAGACTATCTTGAGCGAGATTTGGTGTATGACGCGGAAAGGATTCGATGGAGAACGCAAAACGGCTTCTTTCCCAACGGTCATCGGAAAGGATGCATACTCATTGTTGAAGGATTTGGCATTTCCTGACTCCCCTATATTGTTGTCTTATGAATCCTTAAAAACCTTGCTGCTGAAGCTTCTACGGCCGGTTAATTTCGAAGCCGCTGAACGAGCCAAATTTCATTTATCCACACGTGGTGGAAGCCAACCTGTACGTGACTTTATTCTTCAACTTCAGACTCAAGCACCTCGTTGCAACTTCGGAGATCAATTGAAACCCAGCTACGTGATCGATTAAATGCCAGTATTAATTGCCCGGAATTACAGCAAAAGCTCCTGCTCATGCACGATTGCACATTTCAGTCGGCTACGGCAGTCTGTGAACAGTACCAAGACGTCCGTTCTATTATTTGTGATGAACCCAACGTGTTGTTCAATGCCAGCAATTCCAAACAGTCACCATCCCGACGAAAGCGGTTTTTCGAAAAG
>UZAN01044926.1:19244-34360 GCA_900618425.1 Echinostoma caproni
TACAGTACTCGCTCCACTCTTCACAAACAGTCGGATATAGTGGCGGTGTCAAATATGTCTTAAATGAGGGGAAACGCCAATGGAACATTCCTTGTGCTTGTTGACACTTCATCTGAGATTCACTCATCGGGTGAGGTGTAGTTTCCGAAGGTGAAAAAATTACGGTCTTTATTGTTTTGCCGCTTCGAGTGAGGCCGGAATCTGGATCCACCCAGTGCCGCCGTGATCATCTGTTAAGTGTCGAGGGTGTTATTTAAATTAGTTGGAGTGTGCCAGTGTTTCTGACGTGTTATGGAAGTGCTTCCGGTACCAAAATCTTATTCATTGGACTTAATCTATTTATATTTGATGAAAATTCAAGCTTGCTAGATTTAGATAAGGTGTAGATTTCTGCTTATCAAAAAAATCACTCGGTCGTCGTATTCAGTTTCTTTTCCGATGAAACTTGTAGAATTAATTCACTGTCTCGAGCGAGGCCCATTTCATTGCGTGACTCCGACTAGTTGGGTGCCACTAATTTCTGACCAGTAATTGCGCCATTTCTCATCTTTTAGTTCCTCCGACGACGGTGTTACATGATAATATGACATACGAAGTATTTCAAGAAACATTATTACCATCTTTATTCTTTTGGTACTACTCGAGTGTTTGTGTGCGATGCGCGATCCAAACTGTGATAATCATTTCCATTATTCCCTATTTTGTTCCATGCATGCCTTCTGCGAAATTGGCGGGGGTTCAGCTACCGGACCCTTGGGAAATCATACCTCGTGGGCACGGACTTTATGGCTCCCAAGTTCCGTAGCAGTGTCTGGGACCCGTTGCTGATTTGCAGTCAGATTGTCTGTATGCAATGTGTGTTCTACTTTTGCGCCAGCCTCTTTCTCACTTTGTCCTCACTCTCGTTCTTACGAGACTGGCCCCAACTCGCCTGGCTTTTTGATGGCAGTGAGATGATATTCTCTCGGGCCTCTGGCAAGTGCATTTTCGTTTCTTTCCTACTGACTGCACTCTGTTCCGGGCTTGGAATCTGGCGCCTGGTACGGCGAACAAAACAATGCTTGGATTTCGCGTGCACAGTGCATTTTTGGCATCTGATTTTTTGTATACTTTTCACTCGTACTGTTCCCCGATCCATACTTTGGTGGGTTGCCAATGTGTTTTCTGTTGTGATCAGCACTGTTATGGGTGAGATACTGTGCATGCGTAGTGAACTGAAAGTCATTCCCTTGAGTTCTGCACGGGCGACGGGATCGTCGTCCTCCTCGACATCCACCACTGTAACTAATCAGATGAACTGACCCATTCAACTGACCGGTTCCCATGCTGTCTGTGATTCTTTCTACTACTTTGTCACATTTATCACCCCACACCAGTCGATCAGTCAACCAGTCAGTCAGCCCATTAGTCGGCAGATCATTGTTTTATTCCAAACAAGTAACAGACAGATTTCTTTTTCTCTTCGCCCTCGTTCCGGCTCGTATTTGTGAATTCAATCAAACTGGTTTCTTCCGTGTCACCTTTGCAAGTGCGCGTATCTGCTACGGCTTTGTATTGTGTTGTTTTGTTTCGCTTCGCTTTCCCACAACATCATCGAGGTCCGTTCGAGTTCATTGGACGTGATCTGTTAATACTTTTCGCTCCGGGCACCTTTAGTGACTTGGGTGTATGTATCGCACTTTTATTTGTACCTAGCCGCCTGTTGCTAACATACTTCTGTGTATGCGAATCGGGTAGAGTCAATATCATGGATGGTTTCTTTCTTATTGCCTACAAACATGATCTATTCCAGTCACTTTATCCGCCTCACATGCAATCCACCAAGCAGTGTTTAAATGGATTTGATTTATTCCACTGGACGCAAGTCTTTCATCGGTTTCGAGGACTCGACGGTGTTCCATTTTGCCCCAATGTCGCTCAGTAGTGCTCAGCCACTCGTGTTTGTGTGTGTGTGACGTGATTGCCGGACTCACCGGTTTCTGTGTGCATGGCTTTCTAGTACATAGTTGCCCGTATATTTCACTGTTGGAACGCTTTTTTCACAGGATACAAAATAAAATACAAGCGAGATTGGATGACAGTTTTTATGAATCATTGGTTAGTACTCGCTTTTAGGGCGAATGAAAATTGTATTCGCTCCCCCCCCATATTTGCTTAGGAGGATGTAAAGTGAGACGGTAAGCAAGACAATACGAAGGTATTCTTCAAACGAAATACGTTTCCTATAGACGAATCAAAGCAAAAAGGAAGCCAGTGTGCATGGATGTTCAGGATTCCAATGATCCTGTTCAGCAGCTTTCATTAAAGAATGATAATCTGAATCCAGTTAGCTTCGGAAAGTGAAGTCCAGCGGGAGTTCCATTGAAAAAGGACCGTGTAACATTCGGACCACTTCGGTTCTGGGTTTTATCTCCGAATGTTTCTAACCAACAGCAATCTTCATCCCTTGGGCCCCAACCTGTAACGCGGGGTTGGTGTCAAGGCAGCTCTGCAGTCGTCTACGCTCAATCTAATGGGGCCTGATGTGGTTCTCCAATCCAAGTCTCGGGGCTTGGTTTGTCAGATTTCATGAATGGACATCAGGTCCTCGTGATTATGGCGTTCACCCCGTTTGCTTTTCATCACACAATAATGTTATAAAAAGCAACCTAAACCATAACTATGTTATAGGGTGACTAACTCTGTGTGCTAAACGAGACAAATAATTCTCTAGAATGTACGCGACAAATTTAAAAAGGAAAGGGAGAGTACGAACGGTTTTTTCGTTTTCCACTGGAAACAGTGAAGAGTGGCCTGCGGTATTTTTTTATTACACACACTTGTGTGATGAACAACAGTCGGGGTAGAACCGCATAGTCACGATGCTTGCTGTTTGATGATGCAAACCGGTAGCCTAAGCCCCGGGACTTGGAGTGGCTAACCACATAAGGCCCCGCTATATTAGGCGTGGTATTGTGCCGGACGACAGGAAAACTGCCTACCACCAAAGTTGGGTGGCGGCGGCGGTGCTCGAACGTCATACTACAGGTTCAAAAGCACGCAGGTGACATAAACCACTGCGCTACTCTTTGGTTTTCGCAACGAAATTTTCAGGCAATCTTGTTTTCAACAAACAGCTTCACCTTGCATTTCTGTGGATGTCTAAGAAAACTGGTCATATCGTGGAGGTCGTCGAGTACAGAGCAAATGAGGCGTGAACTGAAAAGCCAGAAAGCAGTGTACATCTGCTGCATCCTGCTTAGGATCTTATTAACAATGTGAATACATCGACCCATTTGAGGATGGAACCTCATAGGTAGACCTTAAACATACTAAACATTCAACCACCGAGCAGTTGATTAAACCGTTTGTCATCTTGCCTTTACACGATATAGCATGACCCATCTTTGCGAGTTTGTCGCAGGCATCGCACCTAGCTCATCTCGACACTATCTAATCTTCGACCTCTGGAAAGCTTGACGGTGCTCTAGCAATTGTCGATATTTCGAAAACCCAGCTAACTCCTTACGGGGCTTCTCTTCACGCGTAGTGTACCGTCTGCACAGAATGGTGGGTGTTACCAGCGTTGACGCTATTGGAATCAAGCTTACACCCCTGTGATTGGCGCCTACAGGTTACGTGAATTTCTCACTGTGGCAGTGTGTTCTGTCTGCTGTACACGTTGAGTCCACCTAATCTCCTAGTCTGTGCAGGCCTACGTTGAGTTTACATCACGTTTCCTTATACCTGCCGCCGGTTGGGATTGATTAGCGTGCATCAAAAAGGCACAGAGACTCTGCGGAAATCTAGGGTGTCACTTTACGGCACTTCAGGCAAACCGATTGCAGAACAATCCATATAAGCGATTGGTTTTATCAGGTGATATCAGTTCTAGCTTTTCAGCTGATGCGCCTTGAAGGGCGGTTAGACAAACTTGTTGAAACAGCTTGTCACTGTCATCCGGTACAAATGCCCACAGAAGCACAGGATCCGCTTAGTGTAAGCTAGTACATATCGAGATTCCTGGATATCGCTCCGATGCAGTCGGCGATCTTCTATGCAACTCCGTCATTTGTGGCTTATAGCCATGTGATCCACCAGGGTGATTCGCAGACTCGAGGCGGGCGGACACTAGGTGGCTGTTTCGGCAACACAAAAGTTTTCTTTTGCGTCCATTTGTGTGTTGTGAGCTATGTGATCATGAGGGTCTGGTGTTCAATTTTTGCGAACCAGAATAATTTCCCCGTGACCCGGAGTGACTAATCACATAAGGGAGCAATAGAAATAATGTGGCAGGAAGCTCTTCGGCATTGAAGCTATCAACCATCAGAATTGAGTAAAAATGTGAAAGGGTTTGAACCTCGGATAATGAAGCCCGAAATATGCTAATGACTGCCGATTAAACAGCTTGAACATCGCTCTAAGAGAAACAGAAATGATAACCCTCCTAGTACTACGATTTAAGCATTATTTCAATATTCCGGTGGGGTAGACAGATAAACACTGCTGGTCTAGACGCTGTTTAGCGGAAAGTTATGGTTACGCACGGTTGTAAGTGCATGATTACAGCAACTGTCACACATGACGCGTATACTACTAGAAGGTGGTGGTTGGAAAAATACCCTGGTGGTCAGACCGTTCGGTACTTGAAGGTATGACCACTTGCAATACCGACTCCACGGTTGGGGTCTTCAGTACTGACCTAACTAGTGACTAAGGCTGTATGTAACCAGCGCTCCTCGTGCATTATTACTCCTCATGCATTTACTTTATATTCGCTGTCTTCAGGATACTGTTTGACTAAGTCCATTCGAATCTCTACAGGCACTATTAAACGGCCCTGGGTATAATTTCCTCTCCCTGATGAGCTCTTTTCTTTCTCATATGTCGAATGGATTTCCTTTTCGATCAAAATATCCTTTGTTCTCTATACGCTCAGAAACAGTTTGTTGGAATAGTCTGTCTTAGAATGATATAACAACATACCACCATTAACTGGGACCCACGTTCGACAAAACAATTGGTGTAATGCATAACGGTCTTCGAGGTATCACCGCACGGAGCTTTAATCGCGCAACAATTTATTTTGTCACAAATTATTTGTTCAGATTACGCTGTTTTCATAATGAATGGAGAAATAAGTCTATTGTTTGAATCGTGAAAATATCAGCGTCCTCGATGGAATTTGAATCCACACATCGGCGCCGCCTACGCTCTCTCAATTGAGCTACATTGGGATCACCCAGACATGAAATCTACCAATCAAGTGTCTGCTTTTTTTTCGTTTATAATGCTTCTTCATTCGAAGTTTGCTTCTATTTTCTAACTTTCGAACGCCCTCTTTTCATTTCCTACCTTGACCAATGTTTGACGACATACACGCAATGCATGCGTGGGTGTGGGATTTTACTTATTCGCCGATTACTTATTTGGATGGGATTCCTTCAAACAAAGTACCCATCGTTCAAGTTTCATCAGAAATCGTCCACTCTGCGTACGTGCCCTATAACCCAAATGTACAACATAAACAAATCATGTCATGGTGAACTCGATCAATTGAAGCGTTGCGCTTGCCGTTCTGGATCACGCAAGTGGCTAGAAACGAGGCCGATGAGGGGTGTGATCGATAACCAATGTGTCACGTGGTCGTGCGATTTTAGTATGGAATGATAGTGGTTGAAGTGGATGTTTTTGATATCAAGGAACGTTTATGGTGAACAATCCGATGGAACAAGAATACCTGAATCACAATTCAATTCATGCTTGACAGCTCAAACTTACCAAACGAGACTGATATTGAAACACCTTGGGCGAAAGAAAAATAATATGAATTAAAGTCCGCGAACGAGAAATAAATGTTGTTTGAACAACGTTTTCGCATGCTGGACTAACACATCGATGTATCCATCACTACCGAGAGTGAGGGCGTGGTAGCGAGAAGGTATTCGGCAGTCATGTTCACGTCTGAGAACAAAGTATAGAACACGCGTACGCTATGACCATTTTTCGTTTTCTCGTGCTGTTTACAGATGGGTCTCACTTTTTGGGATATCATGGATATCCTGCACGTCGATGCATTTTCAGATTCGGTGGAATTTTGCTTGATGCTAAACAAAGAGCACTTGACAACTGTTTTACGTATTTTGGGGCTTCAGCTTCAATTTGCTCTCAACATTCCAATCTTCATTCTGCTGTTTTATCCAAATGGATAACCAAAACCGGCGCACGAAAGCGCATGGTTAATGGTTGGAAGAACTGAACTGAACTGGGACTCTTCAGTGATGCCAATTATGATTATGTCGCGAAATTAAATTCATTGCACGTGGCCTTGCATTTGAAGTGTTAGTGATTGACTTTGCAGTCCAGGTCTAAGGATTTGTGCTTCCAACGGAAATTTTTACATCTCAAGGTTCACCATTATGCACTTCTAATGAGCCCAAACAGGGGCGAAACAACTTCGTTGCCGATTACGAAACTGCATGGGTTTTGTATTCATAACACAACTAAATGTAAATTGTAGCAATTCCTTGTATTCATACAACGATACCCATCACTTAGTACTCAATTTGTGATATGTGGTTTCTTCACCACCACCAGTTTACTTTTTCTTGACCGATGTTTTACCGATCTGGTGACCAGAGTCAAATAATTAATCGAACTCTGAAGGAGTTGTGTTAAAACATGCTTGTTGTTACTGTTCAGTTCTTGCAAGTTTGAACCAATGGGGCGTTCGAGTTACCTCTAAATATATCAGTTTTTATAATGTGTTTGGCAAGGTTTGCACGTCGGCTCTCAATCAGGGGTTGGAGGAACGTTCACAAGTGCCCCTTTCTGTGAAGTGGCAAGATACAATAGCAGCAGATGGCACTTTACTTGTTAGACCTCAGTCAACATGAGTAACAAGTTCCTGGCCATTATAAAACTTCATAGATAATTGATGCAAATCCAGGAATTGGTTCCCAACTTAAAGCTGAACGTTCATCGTATCTCGTAAGGTTGTGTATCTCCCAAGTAACCTCTGGTGCCAAAAGGCATAAGTTCAACAGCCGGAGCAGATTTCAAGGCAATGAAGGCCACTTTAACTTCTTCATTTCACAGCGTGAAGACTTGATCGCTCGTAATCAAGGGGACGGTTGTCAAAGAAGACCTGTTGCCCCTCTCTTCATTTCAAAGTTTCGGAAGATTGCCATAAGTTCTTACAGCCAAATACCACATATTTTACGGTCTTCCGTTCAACATTAATTTCGGTTGACCGATGATCTCCCAGAAGATTCCCGAAGGACACTGGAGTGCCAATAGGACCAAAGAAATTTCTAAGTTTCTACTATTCAGCTTCAAGGGGCTGTGCCCAAGTATACGGCGAAAAGCGTCTATATTCTCACTAGATCTCGGAATATGCCCATTGACTAAGGACGCAAAGCGTAGGTGAACTTATGTTTTCACCGAATTCATTCTCAAGCGTGTACAGTCACATCTGTATGCAATCAAAATCAGTAAGGTCAGACAAAGAAGGGTATGAGTCATCTATATTGTAATTAGCCCCATTCTAAATTGGTGCAGGTTGATTCAAACACTCAAAGTCATCGGACCAAAAGAAGAGAAAATCGTTGGTGCACATGACAATGATTTGACATTGATATTTTTACTTTGGTAGTTTAAGCCTGGCACCAGTTTTCAGGGGTTTTGGACTAATTAGGACACAGTTGACTCGTCCTCCCTTTCTAGTTGACCTTATTGTGAATTAAGACATGTAAAGAGCGTTTTGTTTCATATAAATGTGATTGTATAGACTGAAGAATGCATTCATACAAAACATGTTCATCTACACTGTATATTCCCAATAAACTCATGTGCTGTGTTGTTTAACTGCGCTATAAGTTGGATACTGAGGCAATCATCAGAAGACTACGCTGATATTCAAGGAGGCCCAGAAAATTGGATCCCAGACGGAATACCTAAATGATATGATTGTTTGTGGTATCCACCCAGAGAATGTTTTCCTGTAACCGATCACCATAGTTCATCTGTAAAAGATGCCTGAACTAGAAGTTAGTAGCTGGAATGCAAACACTGTGAAGTCATCCGTTCAGCCTAACAAGACTCAGCAGCTGGCAATCAACAGTGAAGAAATCGAGCAAAATACATCTAATAATCTCATTCAAATGCTTCCATCCATCGTATAGACCAAAGGCTAGATCCTCCTCGGCATAGATCACACGAAAAGTGCATTCATCATGCTCCTCAAGACGATTTGGACTGTACAACAATAAATCTGTCAAAAAACTGCTTGTCTTTCAAGGCGTCCAGTCACAAAATAGAACTAAGAGTGGAGGACGTCAGATCACTAGTACCGTAAGACTATTTTTTATTCTCAAAGTGATACCAATTAGGAAAAGTAGTAATTCAACATCCATTAATAGTCGGTCTTCACACGGTGTCACGGGTTGCAGCGGTTCATTCACATCCTACGACTTGTCCAACTTTAGTCTCATCGAGCCGCCCTATCATTTAAGAAACCTACTGAAAATTTGGCTTTCAAAAAGGACGGGATTTTGGCGACGCTACAGTTCATACCACTGGAGTCATTACTCACCTCCGCTTGTCAACAAATGAAATCTGCTGTCGGTGAATCTCATGAATTCGGTTTATCCTATCCCAGAAAATTTTTTAAAAGTACAGTACGCCATATAAATGAGATTAACGATCTCTCAAGGAGTGGAACCCACATCTAAGAGAGTAAGTCCAAACCTTCACCGTCTAAATTGATTGAGCCATTTGCACAAGGTGATGACCGTCGACCGTGCAGCTCAATGGTAAGGGTTTGAGGTCCCAGCCCGAAGAATCGTGGTTTGAGTCCTGATGGAGACACAAAAGGTACGCACTGCTGACGAGTCCCAAACTGGACGAAACAGTTATTCATTGCTCTTTGTCAGTTATCACTAACATTCCCACCATATTTAAATGCATTCAACACCAAATATCGTCAACAGTGTCTGGTGCCTGTGAAAAACCGAGTGAACTAAACCTGTTATTCACCGTCTCGAAAGTTCCTTTTGTTTTGTGCTTTACAACACGTTTGGAAAATGAGTCCCACCATTAAAATAGATACATTGGAACGGTACCTATACGAGGGCTGGGCAACACGTTTTCCGATACGCAGTACACGTACGAGGTGTTTAGTTAGTTTAGTTTGTACAAACATTAACCACGCATATTCGTGCATCGGTTTTGGTTGCCCATTTGGGTGAAGAAGAGGAGAAGAAAGGAAAGTTGAAAGTGGAGTCGAACATAAAATGGAGAAGTTCAGTGGTCTAAGGTTGCAAAGAAGTTGAGGAGATGCACGAACGCCACTGTTTACGACACCCATCCATTTCACTTAGTGTCTCTAACCATGGGTTACGATCATCCCGTGGTCCTCGGCCAGGGAGCCTAACAGGACCTATGTGACCTAGTCTCCTGGTTAGGGTTTTCATACCCAAAAGGTGTAGATGACTGGAAATCGTGAACTGCAATCTCTTGTGAATATTGTTTAATGATTGCAACTCACAGAACCAAATATTAACAGCCAAACACAGTTCACTAGTCATAAGGGTCGCTATACTCGAACTGTAGGGATGGAGCTCACTCGATGTCACTGGAGGGCGATGATTTTCTCCAACTACAAAAGTGGTTTAAAGCGCAGGCAGAGTGTTCATCGTTTCACTACTGTTTTTGGTGATGCATTTTTAAGATGTACTGAGTCTGAGTGGTTTGCGAACACGTGGCGTGCAGTTCCTGGATGATGTGATACGGTGTGGTCAACCCCGGGGAGGTCACCACAACGGACAACATTGCTGCTGCTGTGCAAGCGATGGCGGAAGAAGATGCGCAGGTGACAGTGGCACCTCCATCGAAAGTTCTCGGGATCCATTCGCACTATCCTACACAAGAAATTCGACCCTAGAAAGGTTTGCTCACGCATGGTACCCCATCAGCTTGGTGATGAACAGAAATCAGTTGGGGTGAATCGGTACCGCACCAACCTTTGCCAGGTTTGGTGGNTTGGTGGTGGACGTTCCAACACAGTTTGAGAGACCGTCAATGGTGATGAGATCTGGGTGAAAAGTTTTGACTCGGAGACCAAGCAACAATCGTTTCAGTGGGCACCACCTCAGAAATTCCGACGTGAGTGCAGTATGTCAAATAGATGGTGACTGTGTTCATGGACAAAAATGGTCATGTGGCTACTGCACCGCTCGTAAAGCACATCACCGTCAACGGAGACTGGTACACCACCCACTGTCTGCCGGAAGTACTGAAAGCTGTTTCCAGGCTTCGTCCAATGAGTCGTGCAAGAGAGGCCTTGCTGCACGTTGAAAACACACTTGCTCACAGACCCCATATCGTCGGCGATTTTCTCGCTAGGGAGCGCATCCAGGAGTTTGTTTACCCACCCTACAGTCCAAACCTGGTTCCATGTGATATTTTGTGTTCCCAACAGTTTCAGTTGAGGCCTTTATTTCACTGGTCGAAGGGTTACTCACTTCGGCACGGTCGATGTGTTTCACCGAATGGTTGGAGTGCAAGGAGCTGTGCATGAACACTTCGAGAAAATATAATGCTTATTTTCGGGTAGCAAATAAAACATTTTGTGTGTCCGGAAACCTTTTGTTCAGCGCTCGTCATGCTATGGAAATCGAAGGGAATGGGGCATCCAGTCTATTCACTATTTTGTCGATAAACGTGATAAAAAGAGCATATGACCAGCTATTGTTACTTCGTTGTCTTCAGATGATTGACCAATCAGTTAGTTTTCCATCAAGTTTAGGTACTGCTGTCTGTTAGGCTAATCGACGTTTGTATCTGAAACCGGCAAGGCAGAGAAACTCGTGAAAACTCAAAGACCTTGCGGTGCCGTTCACGGAAGAAAGCGTTAGTTTAATTATTGAGAAATTTTTGGAGGAAGAATTTATGTCCTTTCTTTGACAGCAGTATCTTCCGGAAGATTTCATCCCCATATGTGGAAGCAGGACAATAAAGCCAAAGTATCTTAACCCCCATTATTCGGATAAACATCAGAAGGGATGAAACACAGCCAAATGTGAACTATTTCTACGGGAGACTGTCAGCTTAAACGATGGGACTTGGTCTGGAAGACCTCGCTGAATCTCCGTGTGATGGATTTGATATTGGGTGGAATGACAAAAGAGCTGCCTATCCATAACGTTTAAGGAACGGCGTCCAACCTCAGACAGCTTTCTCCATGCTTTTTGTAGCTGGTGCCCTGGGGGAGACGTAACAGCTTTACAGACCTCCTGCCACGCCTAACCCTGTATGATCTTTTTGACTGCCTACTAGATGTGACCTTTTGAATTAATTATTCAAATTTTACCTTATACTCATCGGTTTATCGCATCATAAGTCCAGTTTGTCAGTCAATCAAATGGACATGCAAGCGGATGCAGGCAATGATAAATGGACATGAAAAAACGGGATTAATGGACATCTAGAAGATCGCAAAGTTGACATCCTGCTGACATTCCGGTTGGAAGCAAAAATCTAAAATCTGTCCAATAGACAACTTTGCAGCTCGAGGTTTCCAAACGTCTGGTGGTGTGTTGTTGACTAAAAACTTCACATCGATCGAGGAGGAGTTCTTCCAAGCCGCCGTTTCGAATTTCAACGACTAACTATGTTTTTCCTCTAAATTCCCTTGTTCCAATAAACCTGATTAGTAGTCAATAACAGCGACACGGTTGACCGAGAATTTACAGTGAATTTTCTATACTACGGCCAGAGGATTCTCAGCTCATCCAGTCAGTCATGCACTAAGGATGCGCTAGAAACAAGGTTTACCCCTTTTGTAGCCTATTATTAGTGCACATCAGCCGAACCATCCGCAATTTGAATTATGAATCCCTCGTTGCCAGTTTGCCTCCTTGTGAGCTACTGGATTTTAACTACTGATGGTCACAGACGAAAATGAAGCTTGAGTCTTGTATTTCCTCTAGGTGTTTGTTTAACTGGATGAATCGATGGTTGCGTGCGAAAAGGAATCTCCAAAAATGCTTCACGGAAATTTAAAGAGATTGAGCAAAATGTGGCAATCAATTTA
This sequence comes from Echinostoma caproni, assembly GCA_900618425.1. Classification (NCBI taxonomy): domain Eukaryota; kingdom Metazoa; phylum Platyhelminthes; class Trematoda; order Plagiorchiida; family Echinostomatidae; genus Echinostoma; species Echinostoma caproni. The sequence goes on from UZAN01044926.1 coordinate 31,318, forward strand.
TCACTTCGGCTACCCCAGTTAGGGTAGCCCGTCTAATCAGTTACGTGGCATCCAAAAACGATGGACAAGGCAGAAGTTAAATGTTGCCAAAAAGTGATGTTTTAGATTTCAACTGTCTTACACGAGAGAAGGAAATTCCTTAAACCCTATGATGCCATGGCCCATGGAATGCCTTATTTTTCAGGCAATATCACTGATAGTTAATCATGTGGAATGGTACTCTAATTTGGCTCTAACCCGTGTTCCACTGATTTATCTTTCTCTTCACAGCAGCAGTTTAAATGTTCAAGCACTCTAAATATAAGGAATCAGGGAGGCTTTGCACTTTTATGAGCAATAGGATTTTATTTGTACGTTGAGTACACGTCTACCTTTGACTGCAATTTAATGTGCAACAAAATAAACCGATAAAGGATTTCATCATTTTTGTAAGAGTGGATTTGAGCCAAATTTAAAGAACTTGTTTTGCCGTGAATCTCCAACAGATAGATAGTATCTAGAACAACACATGACCTCAAAAAGGGAACGAGTACACTTGGTCTGAATTCCCAAAACTTTCAATCTATTTTGGTGATGCATTTAGGATGTTTTAAGTTCTCACAAAGCATTGGTCTACTCATGAGTAACACCTATATGAATTAGAAATCTAGAGTTGGTAAATCGGACTATTGAGCCATGGGATGATCAGCGGCTATTTGAGATGGAGCCAGGTGATTCTATGTATTCACATAAACGTATCACCTTTGATTGAGAAAAATTCTTTATTATTGATCGAAATTTATTCATACTGTTTTCCGGTTTAACGCCAGCACTTGTTCACGGTTTATAGCGACCATTCACGAGAAAGTCACTAAATTGTTTCGGATAAATAACATTTACTTCTGAAGTAAACATTGACTGTAATTGACGGATGCATTATCTCGATCGTTCGTTAGGTCTGCCGCGCTTTGATTCGCCTATTGACTCACTTGGTCCATGTTATGATGTATACACAATATCATCACAGCAGATTACCCAGTGTGATTACTCCAAATATTCTGTTCAATGTTTTCACACGTGTTTCGATGGTTTGATTGCAAGCGATAATTTGCAATGATGTTCGTTTCCCGGACTCGCTTGGACAAATGGTACCTGTATCTAGATCAATCAAGTGTTGGCACGATGTCGTCACTGCATTAAACATTTCCATTCCAAATTGCCCGGATGTTGCATCGCTACATAACTGAACCCCTATGATTCTCAGTCAACGTTTAAGCGGCATAAGAATCATAGCTTATCCGAGCCTGAAAATCACACGATTATTTCACCGATCGATCAGATGGTTTAGCTGTACCAAGAGATGTGATGCATACCCACTTTTTCCACAGCCTCGAGTCTTCAGCATGCCCAGAAAACTTCAACTGCGCATAGCAGGGGTCCCATCAACACATGGCTGGAAAAAAGGAGTAGTAAAACAATAAGAGCCAGTGACCAAAGAGTCTGGTATCTGGTTGAAAGAATCCGAGCGGAAAATGATCCAATTGGATCGCAGAGAAGGTCAGAGAGCATTTAGTTGTTTCTTGTCACAAGTGAGAGGAGCCAGAAGATGTGAAATCTTGGAGCATTCACACTGAAGGTAGGAGTGTTAGTGCCAGTCACAGACTTTGGCGGTGAGGCAAATCTTTCAGTTCAGGTGCTGCAATATGATTCCTCGGTCTTGTCCAACAAAAGCCTGTAAATTCATGAATCGAAGGTGACACCATGAGGAGAAATCGTTAAATTATAAACTTTGAGATAATCTTTCTCTACAACAACCAGTACGTATGTATTTATAGGGTGGAAAAAGCGAGCGACAAGAAGCCGTCCCAAGAAAGTCAGAGATAAATTGCACCTTGAGTAAATAAATCACTGGCTCTATGGTAACTACATTTTGGAAGGTTACAGAACATATCGAACATGACATCACCAATGTTACTGGTTACCATAAATACTCAAAAACTAACCGATTCTCTGACCAACATCTGAGATAAACGATTCTCCCCTATAACCTCAGATCATCTTCAATCAGCAAATTAAAAAATCAGCTTTACTACGAAATAGGTTATTGATTCCCAAGAGCGTTTATGTCGTGTTCAGTAGAAACAGAAAAGAGCAGCAAACTGTTGATTATATGGAAGGCGAATTCAGGCCGACCGAAGTGTGGTGTTCCAACAGTTCGAGATAACACCAATGAAGGAACTACGCGTGTCAGTTTCAAGACGACGAATCAGAGGCAAACAGGTTGGACAGGTTGGATCAAACAGAGGTGCCGTGACAAAGAGAAGTCGACTGAAGGATGATTAATGCCTGTTTACACAATGATGTTTCTTTTTGAATATTATTTAATCCGATTTCTTTTTTTCAATAAATGCAATGTACTTCAGTGGTCTTATTTTTGCGTTTCGTTGTTGATAGCTTTCGGTAGATGATTAGCAGTGCGCTTCTGTGATCCATAATTCGTGTCTGTTTGGATTACTACATGAAGGTTACACGAAACCGTTCCAGTGAGATTGGGGGAGGAGTTTGTCAAAATAAAAAAATCATTGGGTTGGACATGAAACAGTGATCGGATCAACAGTCATTCCCCAAAAGTACCGCCTAGCGCTCCCTGTTGGCGTTTGGATTACCGTTTTCGTGAGCAAACAATAGGGTAATGTGTGTGTGTGTGCTGGATAATTTTCGATAGGACCAATTTTTTTATTGCATTCATATTTTATTATGATTGGTTCTCACTCGATGTTTGTTTCACCAGTTGAACAACCTGATCTACTCGAGTGACTTTAAAAATGCCCGTGAATTACCGGTCGATTGAATGGTGATTTCCGATTGGACTAATATCTTACATATATTTCATTCTGCGCAAAAATGATGATTTCAAAAATCCAAAATCGAGACTAAGAGAGAAATACGAGGACACAGGAACGCCATGATGTAGCTTTGTACCAGACAGAAAAATAAGTGAACATGGTTATTGCATGTTATCAAACAAACGGGTTTTAGTGATATATCTACAGTATTTATAGCT
>UZAN01044927.1:0-10071 GCA_900618425.1 Echinostoma caproni
GACTTTTCGTCCTCTCACCTTGGTGGGAAAACGCCTCCGTCACGAGGAGGAAATGAGTAGAGATTCCTCAGCAGAGGCTATTCGAGACGCTTGGTCATATGGGAGCATTTCGCGAGGTGCAAGGGCAGGGTGACCAGCCGCAACCCTAGGCACCCACCCCAGACCATACTGAGGCTTTTGGAGTCGCCCAAGTCAAACTCCCAGTTTCACAACTACTGTGAGATGCTTGGTTCGTGTGTGCACCAGGATGTCCCCCGGTGAACGAATACACCAGAAAACCACACGTGGGCGGAGTCTAGGTGTGGGCCGGAACCGTCGACAGACAGAATGTTCTCCGTGGAGAGGGCGAACTGACAATCTGAAAGATAGGAGAATGCAGACACCGTGAACCAAAAGGTCCAATGAGACATGAACACGACTGACACTCGAACGAAATGGCAAGTTGCCAGGGTCGTTACACTACAGACACAACCACACCATTAGCATAGATTTCTACATAGGATGAATCCAACTCGGATGCACAAGCGTATACGCAGACAGTCTCCATCTAATCCGTGCACGTGTGTGTGCATTTGAGCATTGTCTACGGTGCCGATAGTAGTAGTCAGATGATGTTCTGGGGACAACCCAGTTGACTTGGTTACCAGAGTTAATCAATACTGCAACAACGCTTGGTCCAAGGCACACTGAAATCTATGCTAATGATGTGGTTTTCTCTGCAGTAGTGAAAATGAGAATTCAATCTGGGGCAGTATGAGAATTTGACTAATGGATGTACCGGAATTCCTGATTTACCTGTATATCAATGCATACTTTTGACAAAATACAGATTTTGGAAATGAATAAAAGAAACTGCTTTTGTGCAGTTTTACGCCTATGTCCCAGTCTTGACGCGCGATTGATGTTATTTTTGATTCGTTATTCGTATTCATCTCGCGCTAATGAAATGAAATTGTTTGAATCGCTGGATGTTCGATGTGTGTCATCGTTCAATTGCCGTAGTACTCCAAAGATTTATTCATAGATCAGCAATCGTAATCACAATTGTGATCAGCTGCCGGAATTCCCCGATACCAACTATAGTACGAAGAAAACCAAGAAAGTAACGGTCATTTTATTGGGAGAAACCATGACGGATCAATCATTAATTGAAAAAGAATATCATTGTATCTTCAGATTTCGGTGCTCCGGAATATTCCGTGATGAATTTGATTGTTCCAGAACAGTGAATTTTGACAAACCATCATTAAGCTGTAACGCATAGCTCCTTCAAGGGCACAATCTCGCAGTCTTGGCTTGCTACAACCATTCTTCGTTAAAACAGCTCTGTCGTACTGACTTACTGTGCGGTATGATCGTCGTGTCAGAGAAATAGTATTGTCCGGTGATGTATATGAGATAGTTGGTTGATGATCGAACGCTTTGGTGATAAGCTTCTCAGAGCTGGATGTTTTTTTTGTTTGTCATATTCTTGAACGGAGTTCACTTAAGTCCTTGCAGACTATCTTAAATGCATTTGGTCTGCACGGCTCGGACGAATTATAGTATATCTCGGGTCCGTTATTTCCACTGTGATATTTTCAGTCTGCGCGCAATGACTCCCCTATCTGTTCAGAGATCACCCCCGCTAAATCCCGTCTCTGATATCTATGCATTGTTTCGAGGATCTCAAGTTTGGCACTGTAGAAGGAAGCTGCCTACCGTTATCTCTAACATCACTACGGTTCCTGGCTTGCAGATACAACGGTAGATTTTGTTGTTCTCACGAAATCCCGAGTCGCGCCATTTCAACAGGTATGACCACCACTTGTGGACTTCCTTCCCCCAGTTTGTATCACAAATGAGGTGGTTGGCTTACTCATTAGGATCTCCACCGGTCACTTAGGAAAGAGAGTAATAAGCATTAGTATACAATATTGACCAATAGATGATCCACACAAGTTAGCAAGTACATTGCCACCAAATGTAGCTGCTCTGATACGAAGCCTAATTCTTCAGTCTTGACTCCATTTTGTGGAGTAATCCTGCACAACCCGTAGTTATTTGATCGAGATCTTTATCCAGGTTGGGCCACTAACACGTCTGTCGCGCCAGCGAGTTCATCTTCCACATACGCAGATATTTTAAACACAGTTGCTACCTCCGAATAATGCTGCTTCTTGTGGCTCTTAGCAATTCCGTCTAAACTATAAGGGAAGCTGACGCAATGGTAAAACACCATTTTGTCTCAGATGACTTTGATCATCTGGACAAGAAATCAGCCTGTGAACTAGTTTTAGCCGGACGGCGAAGCTAAAGCAATTCTCTCTCCACCGTTGGATCGTGACTATAATGGATTTTGTGACCGAATTGTTGAAACTGAAGTGCTTTTGCAATGCTTCTTCGTCAGTGAAGAGCGTAAACCATACTCCAGACAGGTATATGTATAGGCACCGGACAGAACAAAACTTAATCCGCCAGTCAAGGTCAGTCTACTCGTCTATGAAAGCTATTCTTTAGAAATAGCTCTAATTGCAATTGTAATTATAACTTTTGTAGGCATAAAGCCCAAATTCCGGTTAAAGGTGTACAAATCGGAGAGGGGAAAAAAGCCAAATCCCAAAACTTTTGACAGTCTGTGAAAACCTATTCTTTGTTAACTAGAATATATGGTAAAGAGGGTACTGTAGAGTTACGATATATGTTTATTCGAGAAGGAACACCATGGAATTGGGATCTCTTTGACGGACGGGAACAACAGAAAGTGAAATCTGTATGCAGCCGATCTGCGGGGTCGATGACAATCTTATGTATGAACTTTTCACGTGCATTCAAACGACGTTCGCCGGATTAAACAGACGCGATCAGTGACGCTCAGTCTACGTCCAAACAGTTTAAAATCTTTGTTTAGGAGATGGAAACAAAGTTATCGAAGTTTACTAACGATATGAAGAACTGCTATCCCACACATTTAGGATGCCTTGGTGGCCACTTCCTGTTCCTTAGAAAACGATCCAGCAACTTGAAAAGGCAGCTGTCATTTCCATCCTGGATTGAGCAAAAGAAAACCAAAGTAAGAGTTCACTTATTATCTGATTACTTGCTGCTGGGACTATTTTCAGAGGGAATCTGAATCTTACCACCTGGAAGAAATGGAGTTAACACTCCACCTATTTTGCCTTCATCATATGGTACTTGCAGATATGGGAACATCTCTACAGCCGTCTGTCTGATCGGTATTCTTCAGCAGTTTATTGTGTAACGTAAGGTTGTTAATGACAGGCGGTGGTAGTCACCAAGGTCATCAAGTTATCGCCCTGGGGGAAGGGTGCGTTCGAGTCCCACTACCACAGCCTGACTTTTCCCAATCTCTGATTGACCTTTTCACCTTTAATGAAAATTGTATTATTATATGTATTCAACAAAATTAAGCAAAATAAAAAGATTTAAAAAATCAAGACGATTGTACACCTGCTCCTTCAAAAGGTCCTCCTAATTGTACCCCGCCGCAAGATTGCTCAGTTAGTTGTAGGACGAAATCCTGCAATGATGTATTCCACGTGTACGTAACACAGCATTGAATTTGCTTGTTCATTTACCAGGTAGTCGGTCAGCATTACATGATCCAGCCACAGCCGTTTCGAGTGATTCACTGGTAATTTGTTTCACCTGAACAACACAATATGAATTGAAACAAGCCTTTCCCGAGAGTACTTTCAAAAGAAAAGACCATATTCCAATACTGCACGATTTATGTCCAGGAGGGTTTTGCTACATCTCAACGTGGTTCATACTACAGAAAATACAATGTTTATATAGGGCTTTAGTGTGGCAATAAAGTAAAGCAAAATACATTAACAAACCAGACAAAACACAAGAGAGAGGGGGTGAAAGGACCATATCATCAGGATAGGGGGAGACTAGCAAAGTTCTTTTTGCTGACACGGGGACGGGGGATTTCCTGGAAATGTGACTCAATCGGTAGAAAGTGGAGATTCACAGAGCTGAAAAAGGATACAAATCACTCAACAATCACCACCACCACCGCCACACCCGGACAATTTGCGTTCATCTATTTATGTTTGTTTCAGGCATTCCGGACACGGGTGTGATCCACATTTTATAGAACGGTCATTCACCTTTACCCGAGAGATCTTTTAATCTATATCAGTAACTTAGTACCTCTGAGTTGGAAGGCGAAAGAAAGCATTGTTTTTTTCTGACAAGTTGTCAGGTTGAACGAATGCTCATGTGATGTTCATACAACCACGATGAGCAGGTTACGTATGATTGCAGTCGTTAAGATTTAACTATAGTCACAGCATTCTATCAAATTCTGAGCTGAGGATTTAAATGCAATTCAGTTTCTTTTTCACATAGCATTTTGGTTTTCACCGGTATCCGTGGTGAGTATTTGTTTTCGTTAAATAAAAAACACACTAAGTGTACTGATGGATTGCGAGCCTTCAATTATCTTCGTCCCCAAACAGTTCAAATTTGAGCGAGTCACAATGGTGTTCATACCCATCACGATGATAATCCGAAGAGAACATGGCACTAAATGTCTACAACCAGCTGAAGCTGTACGCTATTAGAAATATCTTCAGACCGCGGACAGGATCACGGTTGTCAACTGTTTTCGTGGACATTGCTTCACTGAAGACACATTCTTCAGACTATCACCAGTGATGCTCGAGGATATGGTAAGCTCTTTCTTAGAAAGCTATTTCTTTACAACAAAAAGCCGCAATGAAAGCACAGCAACGTGCTTGAACCTGCTCCGTCACCACTAGCACTCGATGCTTTACGTGCAGCGCTCGGTTAGGCGGAGTTCAGAGGTCACGATTCCGGGAAAAAGGCTGAATGGTACCTGTGTGATGCTAGTTACACTATAGACTCCCAAGATTGGTAGTCAGTTCATGCAACAGTCTAACTCCATTCAAGAAAGATAGATTATTCATCCATGGTACAATCAAAGTAGCTCTATAGCCTCACCGAACCGCGCCAGAATACAGAATCTGGAAGTGTTCAGTGGTATTTGTCTCACCTGAGCCTGACTGTGAAACAAAGCACCAAATATCCGGTATTGCTTTTTCGTCGCGGTTCATGATCTCGAGCGTTAGGGCAAACAGTATCAGTGTTCTTTCATCAAGTTTATCGACCCATGTGTGTGTGTATGCGTCATATGGTCATCACCATGACAAATGTAAAAAGAACTTGCTGACAGGTGTTCTTCGGTCCTGGTGAAAATAGCCATGTAGTGTTGCGCTATGCATGCTCACAAACACACAAATGTATCGTCGCATGTGGATCGAGCAGCTAGCTGATACTGATTGTCCACGATCTGCAAGTGGGCCGAATACTGCCAGGTTGCCCAGGCCAAGGCAGGTGAATTTTCTTGGGGAATCCACAACCGGAACCTTTGGCTAACCAAAGCCTGACCCGCAAGGCAGCGGGGCGGTGTGCGAAAACCGCAATCGATTGGGAGCCGGTGTTCAGTTCATTGGATCATACGCCATTCCGGCGGGGTCAAACGTCCAAGGTGCCCAATACACCTCGATGCCCAATGGAGCCGGTNTATATTTGGTTTGACGAGACCCGAGGAGGCTAGTTTACTTACGGGAGATGGAACAGCTCAGGCCTCCATGGTAGAGGTGTATGAAATGGTTCTGGGAGGTTTACCATAAGCTCGACCTACCGATTTGCACATATAATTCGTTTCTGAAGGACTGATTGCACATCAGCCCGCAATATATATATATATATATATATATATATATATATATATATATATATATTGCGGGCTGATGTGCAATCAGTCCTTCAGAAACGAATTATATGTGCAAATCGGTAGGTCGAGCTTATGGTAAACCTCCCAGAACCATTTCATACACCTCTACCATNGCGGGGAAATAAAAGTCAACTTCGGAAGAAACAATTTTTTAGTTTGTTTACTGCAACTGCTTTGGTTTGGACAACCTGAGTGTTATGCTCACGCAAAAATTATGAATAATTTTTCCGTCATCAAAAACGTTTAATCCAGAATCCTTTTGCCACAAAGTATGGAATCAAACCAATACGACTACGCTGAATGAGCAATCAAAGTCAAGCGCTGCCTAGAAATGCACAACCGTATTAAATTGAGATCAGTTATAAAAAAGAGTCTCGGTAAAGCAAAGTCTGGGCAGAAATTGCTGTGTTAGACAATCGGTACCGGAAGTTCTAGAAAAGTGCTCGCCCTTTTTGATTGAACGAAACTGATGCAAATAAAAACCGGAAAATGACTGCGTTGCCATCGGGAAACAACGTGCATCTTGTGGCTCAGGGACGCACGCCCCAGTTGTGAACTGGAGTAGCACAGAATTACGCGGACGCGCGACAGACGAGGCTGAAGACGTGCAACCTGCTCCATTAAGGCAGGTACCGGTACCAATAATACTTGGGTCTGAGTGTTTGCGTCTCACTGAACCTGTTAGGATTACGGCGTTTCGGTTCCCTTGCCTTGCTGATCTGTTATCAAATCAGATCCACCGGGGACCTCTGGGTCAATGAGTCCTCATAGTCCAGTGTCCTGTATCAACCGCAGCCCAGATATTCCGCTGGGCGTAGGTCGTTCAGCTCCTTATCGTTTAGTATCGCGAAGACCACGAACCGGAAGAGATCCTGTCACGCATTCCTGTCCACCACGGTGTCTGCGCGAGCCCCGGAGTACGTCCTCACTATACATGCATACGTTATGCTGCTAGCTTCTCTAACAGTGGTTCTACCATTGTTTACCTCTACTATAAAGGAAGTACGATAGATGAATTATCGAGATACGGAATGGGACCCATCTAGATCAAAACCTGTAGAAAGATGAATGCGTTTTATGGTAGACCATAAATGGGTACACAGATAGACAGATGTATGTTTGATAGTCGATAATATACACACCGTTGCAATATGCACACAATAGCCTGTTTCGTTACCTGGCTAGGAAGCAAGTGAAGGAGATGTGGTCAAAGGTAGGAACATCCCGTGAATGGGGAAAGAGATAATCGATGGTACTGTTGATAATAATGATGGTCTGATCGATGAGAAAAGTCCTCGCCAGAGATTAGTTGCCAGAAAATCTGTGAAGGGAATCAAATTTCCGTTTTGAAATATGCTGAAACTTGAGTTCAAACCGGGATATCAAGATTTTCTTGGGACCGATGAAAAACGCATGAATAAGCGAAGGATGGAATCGAGTTTGCTCAGAACGGTGGTGCATGTCGGGGCCATGTCTTGCTTAGCGTGCGGCCGGGCCCCACTTCTTGTGTATCCTGAAACCAAGGGAATAGGTGAGACCAGCGATAGACACATGAGGTGGAAGAATGTGCCTCCTGATCGGATAGATACATGACACGTAGCGAGAAAAACAAATGGACTAGGTAGGGAAACGCAACAAGCAGGAAAAGTGCACAAACTGTCCCTATGAGAATGTCCCGATACCATGGACGATTGGTCCAACGTGTCTCCAGGTAACGCACGGTCCAATCGCGCACAGAATGGTACCATGATCGGGCACGAACTGTGAAGCGTGGTTGCGTCAGAATGGAGACAGATTCGGTCAGGAGTTTCGAATCACGCTCGACTGTTACAGTCGGAGTAGGACGAACAGATCGGGCAGGGTTCCATATTTGTATTTGTCTCCACACTCTCGAAACGTAACGCGATACGGAATGCCACAGGACAAGTGACCTGTCAAAATCAGGCGCACTGGGTGGATTGGAAAATCCCGGGGATCGGGGATGAGTAATTTCGACTGAATGTGTTCTCTGTCCTGGATTGCTGAAATTCTTATCTTCCATATTAGTGTCATTCTGGATAGGAGTGAGAACCAATGGGTCTGTCCTAATCTCACACAGACTATCGGCGAGGCTCCTGACGATGGTAGTGTGATCCGAACTGGTTGACAACTGAATGGACGACGGTTGAGGATCGTCGAACAGATGAGTTTCGCACAGATCCGGGGAATGATATGCATGGACGTGTTGCGTTTGTTCCGGGTATTGGTACTGGTATGGTTGATCGAGAACTGTAGTTGGATGAGAATTGTGCGTGTCCAGTGTGGCGGTCAGACCGCACGAGGTGTTGTCTGAGAGTGCCACACTGTGTGCAGTCAATTCGGACGCCCATGAGGTGTCGACGCCTTGTTTGCAGCTGAAGTGGTGGCATGAAATGGAATATTGTATGAGAGCGCGTATAGTAGATTCAACTGATAGTAAATATCAATCAACTAGATGATCTATGGATATGTAGGTTATAAAGAAATTGGGAATAACGATCGGATACAATGCTTCACTGTTATTGATTGTCTATATCGGTCGGTAACACATAATCGGTTTAGATGTGAACACAGCTTTTAACTGTGCAGCATAAAATGTTCTGCCTACTGTACTTCTGAGCTTTCTTTGAACGATTTCCGCCTCCGTATCTCTCGTATGTTAGTCACGGTTGAAGCCGCAAGTATTCGGATTCACAATCCCCTTGTGCGCCCAGAGGAAATTCCTACAAACCCTTAACCTCCCCCAGCCTACTTCATCCACTCCGACACATGTACAATCACTTGAATTGGGAGTAAAAGTTCAAAGACAAACAACTGTTTCAAAGGTGAATTCGTCGCGTATATAGCAAACGAGGCCTGAACTGAAAAGCTAGGAAGTAGTGGACAGCTGTTTCGACCTCGTCGAGTCTCATCAGCACTGAGAATCCATCGACGCAACTGGGGATCGAACCCGGGACCTTACAGGCAGAACGAAAGCATGCAACCCACTCACAAACAACTGTGCTGGATGATCCACTCTCCAACCTCCACAGATCATACTAAAACGAGTATGCAGACTAATATGCTGTGCCGTGTGACTGCCACTACTTAGTCGTACATAACAACATGTCGATCTGAACTCTTCCTATACTGTCTAGTCCACATGACCTTTGATCCATTGGTGCACACACGCGCGTTTTGAATGTGAATTTGCAAAGGTTTGAGAATGAATAAATAAAACAAATTTTTCACCTCAGAAATCGTACCCCGGATGTCGCGATAAACAGAATTTAGGAATGTAAATTAGAAATAATAATCTGCTAACATCGCATAGCGAAAACAAAATGCTTGGGATTGAAGTACTGCAAATTCAGAGCAATCACGTGAGTGAGGAAGCGTGTGGATCAAAAGAGAAAAAGTGGAACAGATGTTTTCGAATCCATACAATCATCATCATCATTTTATTGCTTCGAAAAGGGACAATCAATAAATGACAAAACAGAGTGACGTAGTTTCACACAAATGGTTCACATTGTTAAAAAAAATTAGCAATAGGTGATTTCGATTCAGAATCGAAACGATTATTGGCCACATCATGATGATAACACAATTATTGGTTATAAAAACGAGAGAGAAAAGGATATAGAAAACAAAAAACAAACAAAATAAAACGAAGATCAGAAAAATTCCGAACAAAAAGTGACAGGAAATATGAGCACGCTGATGTCGTGCGGTCGTGAATTAGGGAACAGATGGAGTGAAGTAGAAACCAAATGTCACCTGAATAAAATCAGAACAAAAATCTATTGTCCATGTTCCCAGCTCTTGGGACCTGGGTACTTTGATAATTTTGTACTTAGCCCTCATTTCTGTTCCAGTTAACGTGAGAAGACGTTTCTACAAGTGAGCACTGTGTGGCAATCTTAACACAAGGAACAAAAAGGCATCCAGGTTTCCTTGTGAGACATTGTATAAAACCTCTCACAAACAAAACAGGGAAACCAATCATCGCTTCATATCCAAACCTTCCACTCCTCCACCCAAATGGGCAACCTAAAGACAGCAACCAAAAGTGGCGCAAGAAAGTGCATGATTAATGGTTGTACAAACTGAAAGTGAAATTCAAACCGGAATGGTTGAAAATCCACACTGGTCAAATATACAGATGTAAACAGAGTTTACCCATAGCTAAATAAGCTTGAAAATTCGGCTCGAACCAAATGAACATTCAGTGATTTGCTGTCCGATAAGGTGACCAACTGATACTGTTGAAGAACGAACTACTTGCTTTCTGATTGGTCGAG
>UZAN01044927.1:10784-27413 GCA_900618425.1 Echinostoma caproni
TACATAGACAGTGGTGTGGTTGGGTGCAGGACCAACCCAGTTTTGTAGTACCATTTTACACCTTGAAGGCGCAAAAAGCATACCGAGCATCGCTACCCTAGCACTCAAACTATCCAGAAAAGCTTGCAAATCACTTGGATCTTCACTTAGTAGCACAATGTCGTCTGCATACTCTAGATCAGACAGTCACCACCTGAGAGTAAATTGATACCGCTATCCTCGCACGATGATAAGGCTGTTCAAGAATCGAATCTATCACGAAATTAATTAGAAACGGAGAGACAGCGTTACCCTGTCGAACACCACTTTCCGTGGTGAACTCGGGTGAAAAAGTGCCGTAAGCTCGGACTCAACTTCGGCTTTTATTATAAAGCGAATGTAATATAGAAATAAAATTTTCGGGCACACACTCTAGATTGAGACAGCGCCAGAGTTTGGAGCGGTCGACTGGGGCGAAAGCCGCTTTCAGATCGAGGAAGATAGAAATGGTGGGTCTACGAATGGAGTGTCTGTGTTCTAGGGTTTGAGGAAGAGTAAAGATGCGGTCGATACAACCTCGACCAGATCTGGAACCAACCTGGTTCTAACGCGTACACCGTTCACATGCGGTAGACAATCAACGGAGTGTGATACCAGTGAGAAATTTAGATACAATGTTGATTAAACTAATTCCACGGTGTTTTTCAAAGGAGGATCTGTCACTATTGTGAATGTTATAGTATTAATAACATAGCGATGTCGGTAGAGAATTATATTCGCCGACCCTTCGGTTACCGTGGGTAACCTTTCTCAAGACAGGTTTTACAATCAATTTTGATCGATTTTGAATCTGCTGTCAATATTCTAATCTTCATTCTGCTATTTTATCCAAATGGGCAATCAAAACCAGCGCACGAAAGTGCATGGTTAATGGTTGTCAGAACAGAACAGGAATGTAACAGATAAAACAGTTCAGTGACTGCTGTGTCAAGTCAAACTCGGTGTCGTAAACAAGAAAAACGGATCCGAAGTGAATCTGCTCATCGGATCCGAAAGGGTAATCTTGTGTAAGTCACGGGGACAGAATCGATTCAATGCGGGGACAGAATAAAATGGAAAACACAGAAACAAAGCAAAATCAAGCAATGATGATTATGCGGATCAGGAGGAATATTGCGATAGATGATTGACAACAATGTGGATGTGGATCAGGCGGACACGAGTGAGGCCATCTAAAGGATCACACAGTTTGATGAATGTGAACAGATAAATATACATCCAGGCACGCACACACAAACAGACAGACAAGGAGAATGACAGTGAGAGAGTTGAAGCGTGATGGGTAACAACATCAATAAAATAACGAGAGAGAAAAAGAACGCTGCATGGGTATGGGTCGATGATGTGAACGCGTGAATGACACTAAACGGGAATGGCACAACAAAAAGATGAGAGGTGAGAGAAAAAAAGAAACACAAACAAATTTGTAAGCGATCATTACTTGATCAGGTGGTCAGACTCGTCGGACACGAGAGACACACTAGATCGGGAAGTCACTGATACCTGGACGTACAGATAGGCAGATGAAGGAAGAGAAGGAGAGAGAGAGAGAACAAATAGAGATTGGATATGCTTAACAAAGCGAACCTTTATAAACAAAATTTTCATCGCGCTTCGGTGCTACCAGCAGTAACAAATGAAGTGAACTAAGTGTAACGCAACCTTGTGGTTTGATACACTGATTAGGCACTGTGCTTTATCATGCAATGCTTGGTTTAACCGTGGGAGTAGAGGATAGATATCGCACAGTTACGTAACGAGTACAGAGCAGGAACAAAATATAGCCCAAATTTCAACCTAATTCACCTTCGCGCTTATAGGAATTTCGAGTGTAGTATTTCCCCCAAAAAATTTCATTCGTGTTGAATTTATTAAGCGAACTCAAGTGAACGAAGTCCGGATCACTTTTATGCATTGGGAAAATTACTTCAATGGATTGTTTTTCACCGCGAGATTCAACAGTCCTGGGTTCCTTTCAAAATGTCACCTAAATCTCGCGTCCATAGTCTCTACTGGGGAAATCCCAATCAATGTCTCATGAAATTAGAAGACGGTATTCTACTGACCGAGGTTATAACCATGTTGATGAGCTTTAGACAGTTAGCTTTGTTTGACAAAGTCGGCAAACCCTGATTTCAAGCCACCCATGGTGAGGTGAATGAGCTGTCCTCAGAAATACTGGGTCGATTTAGCAATGACATAGATTGGATACGGTGAACGTGACAACCCTATCCGAAAAGTGAGTTGATAGATGTAACACAGCCCTATCGCCTGTAATTAAGACTGTTGCGTTGAGGCCTCGGAAGGAAAATCCCCGAACGAACCTACCACTCTGATTTTGACTGTTGAGTAATGCAACGGCACACGACGCTGACAGAATAGAAACAAGCATTCCGCACTAGTATGCTTCCAGCTGTATGGTTCGGGCAATTTAGCTGTTTCAGGCCAGTGAATAAACAATAACAGTGATACTTTCTGGCTTCAAATAAACGTATCATACTACACGTACTTAGATCAACAAATACCCTTGTTCAGACGGAATCAGCAGAAGCGGATGTGACCCAATGAAATTGTCCCCATATGCACACACACACACACACACACACACACACACACACACACCGGCGTGTAATGGAAAGATATCATTCTGTATGAGAAATGAAACGGGATCGTCACTTACCAATTCTTCGACGTTATCGTCCGTGTCAGACGAGCAGAACGAATCATGATCCTGTTCGAATGAAAAACAAGATATGAAAATCCGGTCAACTTACAGCTATCCTTGGAATTAAAACAAAGTATTTTTCACAATCACATTTGGAATAAATTACCGAATTGCAAAAACCGAACCGGCTCAGTCTCAATCAGATCTCACAGCTGTTCAATCCTCGTTCAGATTTTACTCAGCTCATGCGTTCTGTAACGAGCGTGTTGGATCGGATTGTCCCGGTTTGTTTGTTTGATTTTGAACTCCCAAACAAACACTGACTGATTCGTGAACTGGTCTCATCCTACTGCATCTGGACCGTTTCTTAGATAATGAAATATGGTTTGAAGCCGCAGTGAAGTACCTTCGAAGAACGTCCGATGTTCCGCTTTGCGCTCTGATGCTAGCTGGTGGAACTTTAGCCGTTCTGTCTCTGGAACATATTGATTGATACTCAAATTGATCTCGAAATCAGAGTTACAACAGACGTACGGTAAGTTAAACCACGGCGTCTTAAGAAGAGAATGCTTTGATTTTTTATTGAGTAGGACAGTGCATGAATGATTGGAAAGCGATTCATCATGCAGTGTCATCGTGTCACTTACACACAAACGCGCATTACTGAGAAGCACTGTACAGGTTTTCTTTCCCAGGAAACGTCAAAATGTCTCAGTGACGGCACTGAACAGCCAACAGCAGTAAAGAACAGGCTTTGTATCATGAATTAACCTATTTAATCTTCTGCGAAAATCTTTTATGAGAATAAGTCGATTATGGGGATGTTTGGGATTGCTACTGTTTAAACCTGTCGGTTTGTGGCAAGCTCGGTGCAGACTGATACCCCCAATCCCTGTTTCATTCCCCCAGATCATAGATGCATCGAAGGCTTCAATGCTCTATTCCTTCCGGTACCATGTTAATCCAAGTCAAATGCTGATGACCTATTTAGTAAGTAGTAATGGAAGCAAGTATTGTTTGGAAATGGTGTTCACAAGTCGTTGGAGAACATGGTTGAAATGTTGGAGGCGGCAGTGCTGCAGTAATGATAACGGCTTTTTGATGCCGTTACATCGTCGTTGAACCTCATTGAAAACCTGTTCTCGTCATTGGAACTTCAGGATGCATCGCAGGTACCAACGGTCGAAGAATTACAATTTCCGCAAACCTCAGGCAACCAATGGACGGGTCTCATAGCCGTATGCGAGAGCAGAGTTCACGGCAACTCAAGGGAATCGGTTCCTAGTGCGTAGGTCAATCCCACTGTAGCTACATAGTACCCTACGCAGTTGTAGGAACATTCAGTGTATGCGCAATCACCTTGTAATATGATTCCATCTTCAACCACGTCAGTAAGTTCGATCATAACCAAAATATTTGAATATTCGTAATCTTTCTATTGGTTTCTCGACAATCTGGATGGGGTGCATTGAAGAGTGTAATACTGTCAATAGTTTAGAGTTGATGAGCTAGACAAGACCACTGATGCAATTGATGGCCGGTTGTGAATGGTTTCGGGAGTACACCCGAGGAGGACGATGTCGTCTGCAAAGTTCAGGTTCGCAACCCACTTAGTAAAACTGAGTTGTAGGATAGTCATTGAGTGCAGTTCGCATCAACCAGTCGACTAAGCAATTGAAAAGCACCAGTGAAAGTGAGTTGAATAACCCTGGATTTTACGGTGAATTCCTCAGACTCCTCCTCCTCGTAAGCGCGGAAACACATTCGCGTACCAGAGTGAATGCTCATATAGTTTTACGAGTTGTCCGGATATCCTGTTCGTTGCCAGTGTACCCCATAAGCACGATCGATTGACTGGATGCAAGGCTACGAAAAAATCAATGGGACATACCTTTTCGACTGTTGGAACTAGTAGAAATGGTCCGAAATTCTGGTTAGAGTAAGATTTGTTCGATGCACCGCCTTCACTGGGCGTCTTCTGACTAACGCGATACAACAATTCTTAAATAGATCGAAGTCCACGAGATAATAGCTTTTTAAGCTGCATTGTTCACAGCGATTGCTACTCCATGATGGCTGGAGCTGTCCAATGGATCACTTTGATATATCTAGTACATAACATTCACCTGAATTACTTTAATGTTTCTAGTGCCTGAGGTTCGCATACGCAAATCCGATAGGTAAATATACCTACTCCATAGTCACAAAGAGAGAACATAATAATACACTGACTTTCGGTATCCAATAGAATTCTAATATTGCAACACATTATGTTCATACAATTTCTAGTTCGAAGGTTAAAAGGCTAGCTGACTGGCACCCCGACCACTGAGAGTCTGGGGCAGATCACTTCCCATAGACGTCGCAGCATGAGCCTGAAGGGAAGTATGCCGGAAGGTTCTACCCTGCCGGACAGCCAGGTGACGTTAGAAATAGATGACTGGAAAAGGAGTTAATATTCCCTTTGGATGGCATTACATCAACCCAAGGAATCCCAAATTTCTCAACCCTGAGAGTAAATAAAGTTTGTCTTGATTCAGGGGATAGTGCTGTTGATGTACAACCAGCTGCTGCATCTAGACCGAATAGTCTGGTAATAACGTGTGTGACTCACAACCTTGCACGTTCGGGTTTCGAGTTTCACAAATTCGCGAATGCGCAGTGCTGACGAGTCCTGACGAGGATAAAACAGCGGCAAAAGGCACTGTATGCTGACGGCCGATAGAAGCATTATATCTGAGTGCGAAGTTGACAACTTAAAAAGTTAAAAACTAAGTTGTACGAATTTGATAAAGTAATATGAGAATATGAATCAGTGTATGCAGTGTGTGCAAACTTGAACAGGGTTCTATCGACTTCATTCGACGCTCACTGAACCAAATTGCAAAGCTGACTGGCGTATTGAGTCGTTGTTGAACACGAAAAACTCACCGATGAAAATTCATTGTAAACGTGTTATCTACTATAAATAAGTGATAACAGCTTGACTCACTTTGAAAGTTCGCAAACGAGGTTTACTATCCGGTCGAACTGGATACGTACCGCTGAGATTTGACAAACATGAGGACCTCGCGGTCAGAACCAAATCGTCTGATGTCCCCCGAGCTGTGGGAGTTGATGCTTTACTCGAGCCAACCACGGCCAGTGGAATACGGCTTACGGAACGGCGTGAACTCCAAGCGGTCAGTAAACGTTCAGCTTCGTCCACCAGACGTCCGACAGAAGCGCGAAGCTGTTTCAGTCGAATCCGAGTAGACTCGTCCACTGAGAATCGCCCGGAAACTAATCGACCAGCCTGAACGCGAGTGAGAGAAGACAAAATCTGGGTACTGTCCGTGGTCAGCATCAGTAAATTCACATGTGAAAACCAGCAGGAAAGTCGAAAACGAATGACTCGCAGCAATCGAAGCGCGGTCGGCACGTGGTTAGCCTCATCCACAGACTGGCCGTTTTGGTTTTCGTTTACCCTGACTAACTCTTCATCAAGATCCAGTCTTTGAATTTCTAGCTCTGTGGGACCCAATTCATCCAACGAATTCTCACGCCAAGATTGAGAGGGGCACTGGGTTTCTCCATACATTGGAGCGAAAAACGGCTGAAGACGGACCTCGGCAAAGTCTAAATCACGTCGAAATTCGGACAGAATTTGCTCTAAACTCTTGGAATGAATAAATGCCTGATAAAGAGAGTGAAAAATGGAAATGAAATGAGGGAGAGAGAAATAATATCAGAGTTACGAAAAACTTCCATCATAGAACAGCTATGCTCCATGCTAAATGCGTTGCAATTTGGTAATGCCTTAATCATTCACATACTACGGGTTACGATCGATTAACGATGCGTAATTCGATCATTCAATCGGTGTTGATTGTGTTCATTCGCTTCAGCCCTGATTCATAATACCGCTTTGATATAGCCATGAGTTGCCAAGATTGCAACCCCTAGTAACAAATATGCATCTAACCAAATAACATATTAAGTTGTATTGGAAAAGCTAACCCTATGCAGCTAGAAGGACTGAACAATCAAGCTGTCGTTTGTTTCAGGGGACATAAGCGTGACTCCAGTTGATTTCTAAATTTCAACCAAACCTTTTGTAATAACACACAATTTGATGAGAAGACTTGAGTTACCAAAACCTTATCGGTTGCTCGTTCGCAATTCCCATAAAATCGAATTAACTTTCGCCTCAGTGGTGTGCCCATCTAAGTGCAGCATCGAAAATGGCTTTAGGATAGAACTTTATCCATTTCCAATCCACTTGGGACATCGTAAGTTCCCCGGGCAAAAAGCGTGAATTTTCGGCACCGTTTAACCCCATTCACTCGTTGAGCAAGCTGTGGAGTCGGATTTTCACTGCTGAGATTATCAAATAGTCACCTCGCAATTCCTGGATGAATTCGCTCTCCTTTTTACCGGAAAATAACTCTTTAAGTGGCTCAGTTGAATAAGCATCGATTAGCTTACAAGTATTAACTCTCATGTACAGAGGCACGATCCGAGAATCTTTGGGTTGAAATTTAGAACTTAACAGATCGAAAAATATGTTTGTCCAATCTTTGTCGTTGATCACTGCAGTCTACAAATTTGAGAGAAAAGCGCTGATGACAGAAGCAAATGGCCATCGAAAGTATTCGACACTTGTTGCAAAACGACCAAAATTTGCAACTAGGAACGAGACTGTCCGTGGACGAACTAGTGAGATTTGTAGAATTCTGTATGGAAATCTACTTCCAATTCGACGGGAAGGTGCACCAGCAGATACGAGGAACTCCAATGGGTTCGATAATCTCAGACCTGCTTGAGGGTGCGGTTGTGAAACACTTCGAAGCCTTTGAAACCTTGGAAATTCTACAACCTCGTATACGGATACGGTACGTGGACGACACATTCGTCATACTTGGAGCCTCCACGGTAGACCAGTTTCACCAAATGATCAACGGACAGGTGCCTGGTATCAATTTCGCACGAGAGGAAGAAAAAGATGCACAACTCTCCTTCCTCGACATTCTTCTCATGAGGCAACCTGACGGAAACCACGGTCTACCGAAAACCGACCATGACGGACCGCATCCTCAATTACAACAGTAATCACTCTTTGAGCCACCTAAAAAGTTGTGTGCCGCCGAGCAAACACATATTGCAGAACACTGAAGCTGAAGACAAGAGACATAAGTCGACTCTTTCAACTGTTCTTATCAAAGGCACATTCCAAGAGTTTTATCAACGGGTGCCTCAGAGGTAACAACAAACAAAGAACACATTCAAAAGAAGGAATTTGGATAACCTCATCATACATACGCGGCACGTCAGAAGCCACCGAACGAATATTCCGACCGCTGGGAATCAAAATCGCCCATAAGACAGCACCAACCGTGCTATCGTTTCTTTTCAACGGCAAGGATCGGATCGAACAGCACGCACGATTAGGAGTAATCTACGTAATCCCGTGCCTGGGCTGCAACCAACACTACATAAGTGAGACAGGCAAACAAATACTCGCCTACACGAGCACAGGCTTCCCCTCCGACGCGCTGACCCGAGGTGACAAATCTGGAACCACTGCACGAACAGGTCACGAGATGGTAATCAATAACGCAAAGGTGGTGGCGAGAGCTAAAAAGAAAGGGGAACGGTTAATTCCCGAAGCTCTACACTCGGTCAATTCGTTCAACCGACACGTCGAGATAGACAAACATTACGTCACACTCGCAAAACCCGTGACGACTGGTGAACTGATAGACGTACAAACAGCACGCAGGCGCACGGAAAGTCGGTAATCCCATTATCTCATTTATTTCATTTAGATTTGGATCCAAACGTCACAATAAACATTTTACAAACCTATTCACTTGAATATTATTCCGTAGTTATTTTCCTTTGATTGTCAACTGGTTTATCTCACAAAATTTCACTTCTTATCAGAAAGAAGCAAGAATTATCCGGGGTGGGAGTGAAAAGTATCGGAGCCTCGACATAAGAAGAGATATTTGTTGGGTTACACAGATGCGTTTAGTTCGAAGCATTTGTTGTGGAACACCATCCACATTCATTGAGTGGGAAGCACAAAACCAAAGCTGCAAACGATGTGAGCTAGGGTATAATAACCGGGGTACAAAGGACACCGTGATGTGCCTCAGAATTAAGGTCACCACGAGGTGTGAGCATGTGACATTCCGAGAGAAATTCACGTGACACTAAGTATGTGTTTGGTGAGATTTTCGTTTTAGCAAGCTCAACCCAGTACTATGGATTGGGCACGTCCTTGAAGCTTTGTGAGAAAATAAATAAGAAATAGTCAGTCTCTAACAATTACCAGGAGCATTAGAAGAAGGAACAAAAAGACAAAAGCAGTTATGAGTTAAAGTCCAACACTGTATCAATGGAAAACAACGGTCACAGTATTCCTACTTCTAACTATAGAGTAAATACGTTTAAAAAAGAGCAACATGAATGTTCTCGGGCAAATTGATTGCTTAGAAAACGCAAACTTAAGGCATTACCTTACACCAACCCCGCGGTCCTCGAATCGTCCGGAATCGAAAGCGTTCAAAGTCTGACACATTCAAAAGGTTTACGATTTGTGTAGGTGTGATTCACGTGTAATCAGTCTTTAATGCTGATCTCCGTAGAATCATCCAAAACGTCCACTAAAGTCGAGTTAGGACCAGATGATTTCAACAAACAATCTAGTTTTCAATGACCTGGACCGACACAGTACAGTTCTACGGATCAGATTGAATCAAGTTGAATATGCGCATGATTACCGTGAGCGAGATCCGTTGGAATAAATTCAGCACAAGAGATTGACTCAGAGTACTGACAAGCAACTGTGAGATAGATAAAATCAGTGGGATGACACGATGAGAAGAAGGTCGAATGGATGGGGCGTGGATTTCGTTGCGCATTGGTACAGTAGTTGAAATACAGGATAGGGGAACACGCGTGTATAGATCCGGGAGACCTTTAGCTTGGCTTCTCCATCCGGCACGGATGGGATGCGTGTGCGATACAAGCGACCAGCTGATTGAAGAACGGAGGCGTGTAGCTACTGGTACACAGCCGGTTGAAGAGCACAATCAGCTCCGAGGCTGCTCGTTAGTTGTGCACTCGAGATGGATTTTCTCGCCTGACAGATAAAATTCAAGTTACAGATGCATCTCCTCAGTCCGAGATTACTGGAATTGGGATTTGCATCCGAGCGAAATAAACCAACAGACTAAAATGCAAGCTAAATGCATTTTACCTTGACTCGGCACATCACAAACGCGACATCTGGATGTACAAAGTTCACTTAGAAATAACAAAATAAGTTTGCCCATGCCGTCACAACCGCATCCCGTGTTAACCACCTGAAACGTTCAACTTCAAAGATGATCGATTATTAATGCCTAAGGATGATTTGGGAATGTTACTCGCATTTTTTGCCACGACATCACCGTGTATTGCGCGTGACAGTGAATCACAAAGGGAGGCGAAAGACAGAGCCCGTGGATGAAGAAAGGTAAAAGATAAATATATGGGATTCATACATGGCTGATTTCCCGCTGCCTCATCAGACCTGTATCTGAATTTGAGATACGAAGTAGGGGATAGGCGAAAATCGTGTTTTCGACCCTTTGAATAAAGTGGTTCTCTTCAAAGAAAATTTCAATTATTACGTTGGTTAATTGCTGAACGACTGCGAACATTAGTAACAGCATTAGGAATATAGATAAATACATATATCTACTACAATCAAGGATTTAATTTATAATACCAAAACATCCTCGTATTCACCTTCTGTAAGGTGTTGAACCATGCCTCGGTCTGTTGAACCATCGTATCCCAAAGCAGTTCTAGCTCATTCAGCTCCGGGTTCCGGTCATTCTGCAGCGAGGATTTTGTACAGTTGGTCAATCCCAATCGCACTCGCACTGTGTCGACCCGGAAGTTGAACGCTTCTAATTGCCCCAAAACCGTGCGTAATTGTTCGCACGAGGCTGCCAACAGTTCCGGTTCGTCTAATGCACGTGGACTGCGCAATTCGTCCAGTTTGCGTTGAACATGATCTCGAGCCCGACGCAGTTCCGCAATCAAGTCCAAACTGGCCGAATCAGTGGTCTGACTTGAACTGTCATCTCCACTACCGAAGGTGGCAGGAGAGTGGATTCGGGCAGAACCGTCCACACTGTTTGAAATAACGAATCTGCGAAACGGGAGAACAGCGGTAGAACGGATCATATGGGAACTCTTCCCATTAGTTTATTAGTCTTTAATTTCAGAACAGCATTGGTGAAATGAATTCCAGAAAAACCTCCAAAAGGAATGGACCTAAAGTTAAGATCTTTGATTGTCGAACAACAAGAAAAATATACACATTGATTTTACCTGCTTATTGAAATGCCAAGAGACAGTGATGAAAATATGAATTGTATTAACCGAATGAAATTGCACGAACCGAACTAATACTTGAAACTCTTTAGAACGGTTCAGTTTCTGTCTCCGTGCTTCGTTTTTTTTATGGCTGTCTTTTGCGTACCTCATTCATCTGATCAAACCAAAGTTAAAAAATGGCAAAATTGTGAACATATGCGGGTAAGGTGTACAATGAAAGTGAGCAGATGTACGAGACTCAGCAAAACCCCTTAACGTATCCAACCGATCATTAGATCGATTTTCGCGACCCAGATCGGGAAACCTAATACGACTTTCAGGATCAAGACGACTGAGCAACGGTTTTGATGCTGCTTTTGTTCAACTGAATGCCAAGTGAGCGGTATGTAAAATCATTTCTAACATTCACAGGATGACCATGTGAAAATCTCCATCTGAACGCTCACTGTTTTGAGCACTTATGTCGTTATTCTTGACCCGACCGGTTTGATTTCCCTCACCGCCCAGAGTGTGTTCCCTTGACTTACTGCTACGCACTCAGTAGGTGAACTGCATTCACAGGTTACACATTTCTCATGCGTGGTTTCCATTGTCACTAGTTAATCGTTTCTTTTTCCTCGTGTGTTTGAATATCTGCTTGTTCACCCACCGCTCTACCCAACTCTCCGTTGGCATACAATTGAGCTGGAAGATGTTCAATTGATCCATTTATGGCTCGACATCAAGGAAGGGATATATGGTTGACCACTTGTTAAATTCACGCGAAAACCTCCGGTCCAAATCAGATCTTCCATGGAGGTTCGAGTGTATGGTCACTGGAGGAACTGATGAATATACGTGGATACAGAGTGGGAAAGGTGGTCAGCCTCAATCGATATCAACTATCAACTTAATGTGAACTGAGAATATGGCATACTAGATTTGTGGCAACGAAGCCTAAACCTGAATAGAAGACCAGACACAGTTGGCGGGAGACGTTCGAATGGAGTTAGCAGATAGTCAACTGTTTCCCTTCATTACTGTCGGGCTAAAACTGAACTAACGGACAACGATTGAAGACGACATTCGAAGAAACATGAATTGGCGGTTTTCAAGCATTGATAACCTTTCCGTTCAGGATTGGGGTATCCCGTTATACATAAATAGACGAAGATTGTACCGAGGTCAAACAAATCGCAATTTCAGATAAAATAACTATTTCAACGAAGTCGTTCTGATCCATGCATATGTAAAAATCGCGTCTTTATGGGTTTCGATGAAATCAGTATTCACAAGTGACATTCGATGATTTCTCAGTGGAACTATAATATGACTTTTCCAGCAAGAAATGAGATTTCGTGCGAAGCGCGGAAAAAAAAACAAGAAACACACCTTATCGATTTGTTCTGATCTATCGATTGAGCCAAATCGGTAGTCCGTCTGTTCGTCCCGTTCGTGATCGAGTTGGAGGCACATCCATTCCCTTGTGCTGTTCTTGTCATGACATAATCATTGTTTTCTCCGGCTGTGGAATTAGACAGTGAAAAGAAGCACCGTGATATGAATATAAACGTGTGTGTGTGTGTGTGCGTGAACAGGAGAAAAACATGGATAAACATTGGAGAAAAAACAATGAGCAGGACAGCAGAGGGTAGCCGTTTAACATAGGCGAAAAATAAACATGACTGAAGTGTGGGAGGAAGTGTTCGAGGGCGAGACAAAGTCTGTTCTCATAACCAGCTGGAAGCATGAAAAGTATATAAGTAAAACGCATTTCATGACTGAAGTTTACCTTGCAACTCTACTGGTCAAGAGAGAAGCACGGACATTGATCAACCATGACGTGTCACCGGAACTGAATCATGTATTAGAAGGTAGAGAAAATCTGGGTGTCACATTTTCGTAATGTTTATCTCAATCCTCAGCTTTAAACATTGTCTAAGCCCTCATTATATTGTCTTGACACAGGTAACCTCTACCCTACATTAATCTCTTAAGACTTTGGATATCCACAACATTAAGTCAAGCAGACTCCCCGAGCTGCAAATGAGGTTTGCATTGCACGTCGTGAGTTCAAGTATAAGAATGACCACACGGAAGGATACAGGACACGCACACCTGACGAGTGGCAAGGACCGGGAAACCGGTCGTGTGCTTCTGGGATATCCTGACCAATCATACACATACTAGTCATTATAAAACACTGAAAAGCGACCCTAGTGTCCAGTTGACTGAGGTTAGACGTATCTAATCATCGACACCTGACATACAGAATCATCGCAATGACTCTTCGAAACTAGTTCATCTCAAATCCACCTCTCGAGCTGAAAATGGGGTTTTCATTGTATAAGACTGAACACTCTCGGGATGGAATGCAAGCTATTGACTGCAATGGCTGAAGCAAGGAAATCAGATACAAAGGATGACCGAAATAAATGGCCTTGGTGTCATTAAACAGGGTTTAAGGCAATCTGAACAATGCCAGAGAGCGGAAAACAAGCTCTGAGGATAACTCTTTACGCTGCAGTCCTACGCAAGGCGATTGATAGACCCCGTCTAGATTACTGTGTACAATCGTGGGCATCCTACTTTAAGAAACTGAACTGAACTCAGTCTTCAGTAGATTGGATTACTATTTCATATACCTGAATCCAAATAAAACTAAGGAATGAGTTAATGAATAAAGTATGCACCACAGCAGATACTGAACTCACCGATGCCATTTGAGATATCGACCGATTTTTGCATCTCCCAGTTGGACGGTTTGATCGCTTGAGCACTACATGGTTGACTGGAATCAACCGAATCCTGGAGTGAGTACAGAATGGGAGAAACCGATTCAGTGATGCGAACAGAAGAAGTTATCCAAAATGTCACCCCCACTGAGTGATACACACAAACGCGGTAAATGTTCCGGGGAAAATTGTTGTTATACCACATCCGGATGGTTTCTTTTTGTTCTGCATAAGCGGTCAATTGTAGCCAAGAGTCTAATGAAGACAACAGAGCAACACGATCAACTACTAGCCAAAATGATTGTTGTGGTGAACAAGTAATGAACTCTCTTTGGTCGAATGAGCATACGGTTTGTTGTACCTGGGACCCACGGGTGATCGGAATAACCCTTAGCAGAGTAGGTGTACTCGCATTGGGATTCAAACTGGTCGAACCTCTTGAGCGCAAGGCGGGTTTAGGAGTATGTTCGGGTGTTATTTGAGGAGAAGAATAATCCTTAAGCGGTGAACGCATACCAGACAAATCGGACATATGCGATTTCCATTGTTCGATTTCATCTTTCAGTTCGCATTCGTCTCTGTTTATATTTAACTGTGTGCTGCTTTGGTGTCGTTTGCGAGGTTTCGGTGCTTCGAGCGGACTTCCCAATCGCATCGAATCATCTACCACGACTAGTGAGCATTTTCCGTCAGTTTCGGAGATTCGATCAAATCCTAAACCGTTTCGACTGCTACTCCGACTACGATGCGGCTTTGGCCGGACACTCGCAGTCAGCGGTCGTCTAGGTGAGGCAGGTGGCTTCAGTGCACGCAGTAGAAATCCACTGTACAAAATCGGATCACTTTTCAGAGGTTCGTCGGAATTCACCGAGCCACGTCCATCATCGTCCAGATCATCCCACTCCTCTATCACACTAGGTGCCTCATGAGTCAGAACTTGCACAGTGCCCATCTGAGGTGATCTGTGCGCGGAGGATGAAACGGCCAGTGTGCATGAATTGTTCCCCCCGACCGTGGAACGTGAACGTCGACAACGAGGCTTAATGATGCTGGGCGTTGTTAGTTCCTGATCTGAGGAAAGACCATTATTGTTGGTGCAGAACAGTCGACTTGTGAGATTGAAATGCCTGTCCATATCAGTCCAGTGTACATGCGCGGGGCGAAACACGGAAGATCGACCAAACCAATCCCACGTATCCAATGATGATTGTCGTATAGGGGCCAGTGCACGAGGTGAGTTGTCCACATGCAATGCACCGAACAGTTCAGAATTGAAGCAGTGTCGTATCAATTGAACTGCGATGCGATAAGTAAACCGATGCGGTTTGAAACACCACGAAAACAGGGGTCCAAATTCCCACAATGGTTGACCAACTAAACAATTTCGTAGGGTATAGAAGTCTTGTCGAAGCGATTGGATCAAATGGGGATTCAGAGAATAGTCATTTTTGCACCAGTTCAGTTGTTCAGTATCAGAATGGATGGACGTTAGATACGATAGCAATTTGATGTTACAAGGTGAACCCACAAAATCTGACCGATCAATGTAGAGCGAGGAAAAGAGTGAAGTTAGGTGAGTTCTTTGTGCAGCCCTGGGAAATTCAAGCAAGGATTGTTTTTGAGACCGTTTAGCTTGCAAATATCGTTCTAGATCGATTCTTTTAGATCCGGATGTGAATGAGTAGCGTCGGTGGTCTGATCGGTTTTCATCGACATGCATACTAGTTCAAGCATGGAGAAAGTAGACATCTGAGCTGATGTACTTTTGGACGAGAACAAACACGATTTACTCGCGCGATAGACCAACTGGACGACTGACTATTTCTCTCCGCTCAGAGTTGACTGGACAAATCGATGAGAGTTTGAAATTGGCGTCACAAGGAGCCAGTAGTCACGTGTTTGGCCAGATCATCGCGTGAAACAGACAGAGATCCTGCGGTACAAATTCTGTCAACTTCTAATGTGTTCAAAGCACGTGAACGAAACAGTTGTTCGTGATATACTACTTACTTTCGAAATTATTTCGAAGGAAGATGACAGTAAATCAAATCGTACAATGCGATTGACATCTTCCCACTCTCTGTTGTTTATGGACTCTTCAAGTAGTTTTTCTAAGTAGATTGCCAAATAAATGGCATCCATAATCATAGACTGGGATGAGAGGAAAGAACTAAAGCGAATCAGATGTTTGATTTAATCAGGAACTATTGTGCCATTATTCAGCCTACCGTCCGTAGTCTGAAATTTGCAAAATAGATATTTTTCAATGTGAGTCTGGGCACCTTGGAATAAAAAGGACACACATACGATCAGTGCAAAGGATGCGAACAGTTGCTCAGAATCTTTGACGATAACAAGTAATACGAGTTTCTATGTTGTAAAACGATGAAGTAACAGAGACTTTGACGAGATATCCTGCTACTTCTAGACAGATCTGTGCCAATGACCTGAAAAGGAACTGGATATCGTTTTTGAGCACCACCGAAGAATCAAAACAACCCGTATAGTCAAAAGGGGAAATACCAGCAAAAATAAAACAGTGGATCAAGAAGTGAGGGACAGACAAAGCCTTCAAGCGTGCGACGTAAAGTGATAATTTTCTGACCCTTCAAAATGAAGAAACCACTTGATCAGATCAACATAAATTACAGATGTGTGCATGTCCCAATGAGAAGAAACCATTTTACACCTGAACACCTTGTGAATCAATCCATTATTACATCTTTTAAAATGTCAGATCGCCTACCGTACAGTGGTTTTAAACGTACATCTAACGATTGAACTGCATATATATATATATATATATATATATATATATATATATATATATATATA